>JAAGKR010007066.1:10407-39069 GCA_011419295.1 Clarias macrocephalus | reverse complement strand
TCCTCACCCCCAACTGACCAATCGTTCATCCTCATCCTCACCCCCAACTGACCAATCGTTCATCCTCATCCTCACCCCCAACTGACCAATCGTTCATCATCCTCACCCCCAACTGACCAATCGTTCATCCTCATCCCCAACTGACCAATCGTTCATCCTCATCCCCAACTGACCAATCGTTCATCCTCATCCTCACCCCCAACTGACTGACAGCTGATCATCACTGTTACCCCCCAATCACTGACCTTTCTATGACCTATTCTAATGCACTGTTAAGTAATTTAATGCAATTTCCCCCCTGCAACATATTTAAGTTTGCAAATGATCATACATTTTATTAAATTGCTGTATAGTGTTACTGGAATTTGACCGAGCTTTAGCCATTTCTCTCTAATTAACTTGCATGAAAAGGTTTATCAGAGTCACTATGTGACTGCAGGACAAAGTTTACTTGCACAAACCCAGAGAACTTAAACTTCGGTGGAACTTGAACAGAAACCGTCACCTGTCGCGGGCTCGTGTACCGGCGCGGATCCGATGTCGCCCTGGAGTCCGATCCTGTTTCCGCCCCAGAAGTTCAGCGGCTCTCTTATCTGCGCGGTTCCCGATGACGCCGTCCTACTCGGGGTGAGGAGGAGGCGAGAGGCGCGGAGCCGCGGGGGCAGAACGGAGCTCAGGACGCGCATTGCTGCAGGACAAGAACATTAACACTCCTGAGCGCTGAGCAGACTAGTGCATTTACAGCGTCACATAAACCGCACACGAACACAAAGACATACTCGCTGTCCTCCTGTAACATCTATACACCTTAATCCCGCAATACTGATCGTGCAGGAATGAGCGCGACTCTAGGAGCAGCCTTTATTTTGGAAAGGGGTGGGACTTCCGCCACGCTTAATTCCTATTGGTGTGCAAGATGACCTACTTTCTATATTGATATTGAACATTATTATTTGGTTTTATATTATAATTATATTATGTAATATATGGATAATTTACGATGGATTTGATATGCTTAAATATTTATTTTGATACATTATTTTAAATCTTTTCGACAATATTTAACTTTAAAAAGTATTTGTTATTTTATTTTACTGTTTATTACTTTTGTTGACTGAAGATGGGGCGGGGCTCCTGAAATGATTGATTTCTATTGGTCATTACATACGTCATTCAATCTGTGCATTTACTTTATTGATAGCTTTTTATAATTACTTATTTGTAATATATAATACTTTATTACACACTTTTTTCTCTAATGAATAAAAAATATGTACTTATTAGTGGTGCTTGTGAAGTGAAGCACTACTATTGTTATCTCACAGGCTTCTTCTTCTTCTTCTTTTTTTTTTTTACAGGGGGCATTTTAACCTCTCCAAAAAGTCGTATAAAGTTAACATTGAGACCAACATCAGCTATGACATCAGCTAAGTCCCATAGACGTGACATTGAGACCGACATCAGCTATGTCGATGATTCCATGGCAAGAACCACTCATATTTTCTTCAGGAAATGTACCTCTCTAGTTTATTTTATAATCTCTGTAGCTCTTGTATTTATATTACTATTTTTTGGCATGCATTCCCCATTTACTCCCCCCCTAAAAAAACAAACAAAAACAAAACCCAACAATATGATTACAAATAGATATCTAAATGATATAAAATACATTTAAGGCCCAAGAAGTATAACATCAGCCCTATGATGTCATAATGTGCAAAGGGACATATTTTAATCATTGAAAGTAATTAATGCTCATAATTAAAATACGTTCCATAAAACTACTAAGCTTTATTTTTAAATAGGCTAATATATATTTTTTTGTTATTAAATTATTATTTTTTTCTAATGGCTGATTTATTTTTATACTACTAATGTTTGCATTTTTTATATTACTTTTTCCCCCCAAACCACAAAAATATATAATACAATATATTAAATATTGAACGTACTCCGAGTAAAAAAAAAATCATAATTAAAATATACTAAAACACTAAAAAATAAACAAGGCTTATTTTTACATTAAATAAACTGTTTAAAATTGGATTTATTTTTATTCCTAATTTTGGCTTGTTCATAATTAAAATAAATACAACTACTTAACATTATTTTTTTAAGTCTATTTTTTTAATTGAACTTGTTTTTTTAAGAGATAAAAGAGGCTGGTTTATTTTGAAAAGATATTTTACTTTCTAATATTTTATTTACGGATTTGAAAATAGCTAAGATGATTGATAACGACCCCATGATGATGACGATGATGATGATGACAAAAATAAAAACCCATTTGCCTTCTATGCAAGTGCACAAGGTGGGAGTCGAATTGAGGATTTAGCCCTAGATATAGTGCACTAGAGATGTGCTTGAGGTTTGTCCTGCCCTGGGTAAGGGGGAGGGCTTGGGCTTCAATCTCAAATGGCTTCCTATTGGACGCGTTAGTAGACTGCGTGGGGTCTTTGGAACAGTTCTTCCATCCCCACACAGAGTGCACGCAGTCAGGGTGCTGGAAACGGTTTGGGATCGGACCTGCGCTCGGACAGCAGCACTGCAGCATGGCTGGAGACAGCGAGACCCGACTTCAGGACCAGGAGGAGAACGGTAACGCCATCAGGCAGCCGTTTCTCATCGGGGTCGCAGGCGGCACAGCCAGCGGCAAGGTTCGCTTTTTTATTGTTTCCTTTTTGGTATTAAATGATCCATTTTCTTGTTTCTTTTCACCGCCTGTCTGAAAACTCATCACCTTCCTTTAGTAGGCAATTGTGATGTGAATGCGCGCGCGCCCTGGCCGCGTGGCTTTCATTTAAAGCTTATCATGAACTATTATAGTGTTAATGTTTACACACACGTAACCGTGACACCATAACGTATAAGATAGGTAATTATATGTTGTGTTATTTTAAGAAAAAGACTAATGAACAATTCGGTTAGTTATGGGAATTTCCAGTCGGTTGCGGCGCGTGGGTTTTCTTTGTCCGTGCACGTCATCAGCGCGCGACTCCTCCTGCAGCTGGTGCCAGTTTTATTCGTAGGATGATCTCATTTCCCAACACGTGGCCAAGCACAATCAGCTGACCAATCCTTTAAAATTTATTTTAAAAAAGATCAATCTAATTATCAAAGTTATGTTCTGCTTTATGTATAATGCGTTATATTTATTTATTTTTGCGTGCGCGTTAAGAACAGTGTTACAAGTGTTGGTTTCATAAAAAAGAGTGAGTTGACATTTATTTAATTATTTATGTTTATAAGTAATAAATAAGTTCTATGAAAGTGTTTGAACGTCAGGAGGCAAACAAAAAGCGCGGAGATTCCGATCTTGCTATTGTTGTTTACATGATGACGTCCATAGTGGGCGACGACGATTTAGCTGGAACTGTGACGTCAGCCGCCCGCCAGTCACGTAGCCGTTATTGTGGTGGTGTCGTTACTAAAAGTTATCAAAGCGTTCTTTGGTTGTATATTATATAGACTTGTATAATTATGTTATGGGTCATTGAACAGAAAATGTTGAAATTGGGTGATAGAAGAAATACATTTCAGGAGATTTTTTTTTTTCACAAACTAGAACTTCTTTAATACCAATAACTTACTTTTAAACTTTATGAATCCACAGAAATTAAGCTTAACTACAACATAAAAAGAATTATATATACATATATACCTGGTAACACCAATGAGAATAACACAATGAGCATTTAGGGAAATATGGTTGCAAAGCAGTGATGATCGGGCCCAAGCACCTGCGCCATCGCACCAGAACGAAGTGTGATTTAAAGGGGGAAATACCAACGTTATTATGGCATAAGATATAAGTTTTATATATAACTAAGGAAATTACTAGCCACTTTTCACCGTAGGTTTAAGGCGGCAGCATGGCTAAACCATTTGAGATATAAAAACCCCTTCAGAATCTTGTATCCTCCATTTGCACTGGCACAGTTTGGTGGCGATCATATAAATGCCCAACCAGGAGTATATCAGATACTCAGATATATAAAGGCAAAATCTTGTGTGAAGATTTTTGAGCATGTCAAGACCTCCAAAAAGCCCCTGATGCTGAAAAAATAATCTGATCACCTTTTGCATTTGTCCAGTTTGCTCCATCTAGTGACCTGTGAAGCAGGAACACATTTCACTTTTTTTTTTTCGTGTGTAACGGTAATTAATATTAATTTAATATTATTAATTATAATCAATTATTGTTTCATGATTTTATTGTTTCACTTATTTTATAAGATATTGATGTGTATCAGATTTATTTTATGAAAAATATCTTAAGATGAAAGGTATACAGTCCCACTTTGATGTATGATCAAAGTAACAAGACATTTCCTTCAACTTGGCCTTTAAAAAAATGTATTTCATGATTGAAAGTACAAAATGAACATCTACAAGTAATGTATCTGTTATGTTCATTTAAATGATCTTGGCATCAACAAAACTAAGTGACAGCACTTTGCGGCATTTTTGTAGAATGGGCCGTATATATATATTTATAATAAAGTTGTCACTTTGATGTTTTCCACTACCTTCATGTGTTGAGATCATGATATTCAAAACCTGACAACACATGTAGTAAAGTGCTTTGACAGCCACTACGATATTTCATGCCACATGCACCCGTGTATCCGTCTCTCTGCAGTCTTCAGTATGTGCCAAGATCATGGAGATGCTGGGGCAGAATAAGATCGATCACCGGCAGCGTCAGGTCGCCACCCTGAGTCAGGACAGTTTCTACAAAGTGCTCACTCCTGAACAGAAAGCCAGGGCAAGCAAAGGACAGTTCAACTTCGATCATCCCGGTAACAAACACCGCGTGTCAGTCAGAGTGAATCAGAAATGCCTTCTAGTCTATGTGTCTTTGAAACAGGAAGCTTATTTTTATTTTCATTCTTATTCCTCTGTCCAGACGCTTTCGACAACGAGCTGATCTTAAAGACGCTCCATGACATCATTCAGGGGAAGACGGTTCAGATCCCGGTGTACGACTTTGTCACACATTCCAGGTAGGTAGTCTTGTGTGTTAAAAAAAAAAAATCGCATGATGAACATCTTTCTAGCGCACAGTGTAAAGTGTAGGAAAGGGAATCACCATGAACCAGACGATACAAAATCATCACGATACCTGGTTGTTGATTCAATTTGTATCATGGTTATCAATTTTAGGAATGTTCCATTTTGATATATTTTTATTTTTTTTTGGAATTTTATTATAATTCTAATGAAACTTAGAAATTAAGATAATGCGAATTATTTGCTTCAACAACATAAAAAATGTTGTGCTGCGTGCCAGTCTGTGAATAGTTTAGACTGCAGGATTATAGAGGGACTGCAACTTTTTACCACCTCAAAATACAAACATAGATAAATAAAAAAAATTCATCCATGTGAATCGATACAGAAAAGAATCATAATAGGTGGTTACTTAAATCTTTTTTTGTTGTTGTTTTCCCCCTTTAATCACTTGTGTCCTGAACGTAACAGGAAGGACGAGTTTGTGACGCTGTACCCGGCCGACGTGGTTCTTTTCGAGGGCATTCTCATGTTCTACTCGCAGGAGATCCGCGACCTGTTCCAGATGAAGCTGTTTGTGGACACGGATCCGGACACGCGGCTGTCTCGGAGAGGTACCTGACGAAGACGCTTATAAAAAACGCAATCCCGATGGGTGAAGTTTAAGCTTAACCATGAATCTTGTGTCTGTGCGTTAGTTCTGCGAGACATCAGCGAGAGAGGACGTGAGCTGGAGCAGGTCCTGTCCCAGTACATCACATTTGTAAAGCCTGCTTTCGAGGAGTTCTGTCTTCCAGTGAGTATCGGCTTTCTTTTCCGCGCTAGCTCACGTATTTGTGTTTTTGCGTTTTTTGAAATATTTTTTTATTTTTTTTAAATAGACGAAGAAGTATGCAGACGTCATCATTCCACGTGGAGCCGATAACCTCGGTGAGTCGGTTTAGGTAGAATGTTATTTTGACAATATGAGACATTATAAGCCTCTTTTCCACCAAAGTGAACCAGGTGCTAGTTCATGTCTCGTGCTAGTGCCAGTTCAATAGCGAACCTTCTAGGAACTGGATTTGTTTTTCCATGGACTAGAGTCACGTCAGAATGTCACTGTATACGACCATGTACGTCTCTACTTCCCCAGCAATGTTGGCCGGAAATAGCTGTTAAATATATTTGTTTGGATTCTGCACGGTGTGATAAAGATAAAAGCGAGTCTTTTTATGTATGAAAGAGTTTTTTGTTTTGCAGTTGCGATAAACCTGATCGTGCAGCACATTCAGGACATCCTCAACGGCGGCTTCATCAAACGCCAGAACGGCCACGTGAACGGTCACGTAACCCCCCGACAGAGACGCCCGTCTGAGTCCAGCAGACCGCACTGACCTCGTCGCGTCCCCCCTCCTCCTGCACAGGACGGGGCCGGACTCGTGGAATGACATTCGACGCTCCTTCGTCGCTCGAGCTGGCTGATATGAGATTTAGTTTTTTGCTTTTACTTTTACGTCTCTCTCTTTTCTTTTCTTTTTCTCCAGCTTGAAGTTGAGAGCGCTTATTTTTGTTCATTGTCATCGTCTGTGGAAAAATAAACAGTGTTTATGTCCTGGGTGACTAAAAAAAAACAAAACACTCCAGGTGTTGGAATGCTGTGGCTGATAAACTTTGTGTGTGTGTGAGGGAGAGAGAGAGAGAGAGAGATGCCTTTAAAAACTTGAAGTCAGAACTCAGGAAGAGTATCTGTAAGGCTGGGGTTTAACCTAAATGCCAAAAGTGTTTACATCCCACCCTTTATAAGGTGTGTGTGTGTGTGTGTGTGTGTGTGTATGTGTGGTCGAGTTTGCGTGTGTATTTGCTCTACTGATTAATGGTTTTATACTGAGATCTCTGGAATGACCTTCTACATCTGAGTGTTACAAGCTGGAGTGTTACGAAACATGGCCGCTTCTGTTAGAGAAAGCTACATAATGCGACATGTGCGCTACACTTAACAGTCAGAGGAAATCCCATGTTATATTTGACAGATTTTTTTTTTTAAGATACTTGACATGTGCTTTAGAATCAGTATGATGTCAGGGAGCTCAAACTTTATGCATCCTCCAGTACTTGAATTGTAGTTAAACAACTCATTCTTACTTTTGATATTAGATTAAGGCTGAGGATTTTTTTGCCAAATCATTTATGTGCAGATTTCTGTGAGAACTGTAACAATCTACATGGAAATAATACTAATAATAATAAAAACATATTTGACAAGCAACTTGTGTGCCTTTTATTTTCCTGTGCCTCTAATCATGGCCGCATCCCAAACCGCGACTTCGAATTCAGTGCACTACGTAGGGCGAAAATACCCTCGTGCTTTATGCCCTACATAGGGCACTTTTATTTGATTGGAAAGTGGTAGTATTGCGTCAGTGATGAGGTGTTCCTGTCATTACCGCTAGAGGGCGATACAAGCGTGTCTGAATAGTACAGTACGTATACACAAACGCGCTAAACGAAACGACCAGGATTCGACGCTGTTTACGCAGAGTGCGTCAAAAGCGTGTTGCGCTTAATTTATATTAACTTATTTTTGCATAGCAAAGCTGAATAGCGCGTACGCAAACGCTCGCAGAAATGGTGTGTTTCTGTCTTTGCCGCTAGAGGGCGCACAATGCTGAAGAAGCTGAAAAGTACGCGTACGTAACGGCGTTTACGCAACTTGCGTAGTGTTTAAATCGCACAGCATCTCAACGCTTTTTACGTAGCGAAGTTGAATTGCTTTTACGCAAAGGCTCTAAACGCCAACATGGGGTAGATTTTCGTCTTTTGAATATATTTATTTAAACTAAACAATATAATAAAAATTATTATTATTATAAACTTGTGTAATATGTTTGTCTGACGTGCCTGAATAGTACGGCTAACATAATTCAGCGCTGTTTACGTGGATTGCGTGGCTTTTAAACGCTTTGAACGTTTCTTGACGCTTTTTCGTACGCAAAGACGAATAGCGCTTACGCAAACGAACACAGAGACGTGGTGTCGTTGCCGCTAGGGGGCGCGGAATACTGACGTTCCTGAACAGTATGCGTACGCAAAGGCGCGACATCCAACTTGCAGAATTTAGCACCGTTTACGCAGATTGCGTACCTAAAACTCGCAAAACACCTTAACGCTTTTTACGTAGCAAGTGGAAAAGCGCTTACGCAAACCCTCCAAACGCCAACATGGGGGTAGGTCCACTCATTTCCCTCGTTTAAATAGTTTTATTTATTATTACACATCATCAATTGTTTAATTATTATCATGTTTGTTAGAAATTCGGTTTGCAGTTTAAAGCGACGCTGGAGAACGTGACCAGTGTTAGACCTGAAGGCGACGACTTCCGCTGGTATTTAAAGGTAGAGTTAAATTACGGTTTTGGGCTTAATGCAAGTTTGGAGAAATATCTAAAGTACAGCACAATATTTTGCAGGCATTTATTTGTTGTGTTAAACTGTAACTCGTACTGCGGCATGCTGCTAGCTAGCAGTTCGCCTGGCTGTGGACACAAGGTTGTTTCCTTTTGGATAAATAGTGCACTAGGTTGGGCATGAAGCGCTGTTTACTTATACCCTATATAGTGCACATGTAAAGGGAGTGAGGATTCGTTTGGGACTGAGCCTGCGTGTCAGGACTGAAAAATTAAAAGTTGGTTGGTTTAATATGAAATCATGATATTGATGTGTTTTGTTTTGCAGCTGAAGTGTGGGAATTGTGGTGAGATCTCAGACAAATGGCAGTATATCACGTTGCTGGTAATTATGATGTATGATGTACATGTACTGTATATGTTACATTATCTGCAGATTAGTTTGTATTATGAAATAAAGGTTGTATGTATTAATTAATTACTGATATGAAAGTTATTTTTATTAGGACAGCATGCCGCTGAAAGGAGGCAGAGGCAGCGCCAGTATGGTTCAGAAGTGTAAACTGTGCTCCCGGGAAAATTCAATAGGTAAAGTACACCTGCATGCACACCTTGGCATTTGGAAGTGTGTTAGTATTTGACTCACCTCAGGCCACGCCCATAGACCATGTTAAAAGGAAAAAAAAGGGTGGAGCCACAAACGTCATATGTATTGTACATTACATCACACATCCGAGGTGGTATCGTAAAACGTTTCGAGACTATTTTTGTAACACACAGAAACAGATGGCAGCACAAGGTGGAACACCCACAGTCACAGGGACCTTCATCAGTCAGCGTGCCAAAAGACATCGTCCTGTGTACAACAAGACCTGTGCAACTGGTGCTATTCTGTCCACATGTTACCACGTCTGCCATTTCATCATGGACAGCAAGTTAGACCAATGAATGAACGTGAAATTCTGAGGGAAACTGAACAAATCTGCTACGGAGATGTCTGACATGATTCTGGAAGGGGAATAAACCAAAAAAAAAAAAAAAAAAGGATTCATTAGCAGATTAAAAATTGGACAAGACATCTTTAATAGCAGAAGAGACTCTGTGAGGAATGCCATGAAAGTGAGACTGTCGAGCATGTACTGCTCTCGTACAGGAAATCTATGCAGGAGAGACAGATATGGTGTCACAGCTTTAAAAACTAGGGAGAGTGAAAGACAAAGTCTTTTAGAAAGAGGAGTCACTGATCAGGGAACATTTAATGTTATTTTTTTTCATATAGAAAGACTGAAGTGGAAAGTCATTTTTTAAGGACAGGGAAGCTGAGGAGAGAGTGAGATCTAAGGTGGCGGTGATGCGACTTACAGAACCCCAATTAAAGGCTCAGGGTGGTACTGAGAGCGAACATGAAGAGGAGAGTGTGTGGAAGTGCCTGACAAAAAAGCAGACGAAGAGTTCGAGACATAATCAGGACAAGACAAGATCGGGGAAGGATGCATCAGATGATTGTAAGGACGTCTGGTCTGGACAATCAGCTTTAAGTGGTCGGGAAGATGAGCGAGAGAATGAGAGCTACAGTACAGTTGGCGGTAAAGTGACCTACTGGATTCCAACTGATGATAAATGACAAAGTAGAATAAGAAGAACTCGGATGTATTCAGACCCCCAACCACATTTTGACTTGACTAGATACAAGCGGTGAAGTTATTTATTTATTTTTTAAATTATCTTAAGCCATTTAAAAAAAAATAAAAATCATCACGCAGTGACATGTACGTAACCGCTTTCTCTTGCAGATATTCTAAAGGACACGATCACACCGTATAATGTAAGTTAAAACACAAATCACTGACTGCATGTAATGTGACAGACTTCAGTATTTATACATCCATGTTTAGGACCTAGAAATCGTTCCAGTTTGTGGGACGGGATTGTTGCACTCTTGTGCCTACAGTTGAGTGCACAAGTTTGCAGTATATTAAAAATGTATTATATTATAAATATTTATTAAATATTTATTATATTTTATTATAGTATTTTTTTAAGTCCTGCACCTTTCTTCTGTACATTGTTCTTTTAATTTTTGATTTTCACCAGGTGTCCATAAAATCCATAAACACCAAAATATTCTTTAAGACTCCTAAATCAGCTCCTTGGATCAAAACTATTGAGGCTTGGCGCTGTTTAGGCTTGTCATGAACTCCCATAATAAACCTTAACATTCTATACTGAATAGAATATCAACAGAGATGCAGACATTTGAGAATTTCAGTAAAGAAAATACCCGCTGAGTTTCTTTGTGTTTTCACCCAGGGATGAAAAAAAATGTTGCTGTAGTTATTAAATAATTTATAATAGCTCATTGATGACAAGTCAATAGTTAAAGGAGTCCGATATTATTCGCAGCTGCCTTTAACCTGAGTTTTCTTTAAGGCGGAGGACAGCGAGAGGTTCAAAACAATGGTGCAGTTTGAGTGTCGAGGCCTTGAGCCGGTCGACTTCCAACCACAGGCGAGAATGAAGTTTCTCTTTACAACTTAATTTCCTTCATTCAAGTTCAAGTTCGCGCTCCAGATCAATACTAACCTCCATGCTGTTATTTCTTTTTTCTCCTCTTAGGCTGGATTTGCTGCTAAGGGTGCAGAGACGACCACACAGTTCCCTGAAGTCAACCTTCTGGAGAAAGCAAGTTCTCATTTATGCTTTGCACACATTAAGAACATCCAGTAGACTGTGTGTAAATAATACATTATCCTGTGTTAGGACTGGACGGACTATGACGAGAAGGCTGGCGAGTCGGTGGGCATCTACGAAGTCACGCATCAGTTTATCAAGTGTTGAGATGGACCACAAACATTGGGGTTACAGATCCAATGAGGAAAAAGACCTTGTACAAAGAACATTCATAAAATTCAACAACAACAAAAAAAATGCTTTCATCGTCATCATTGTTGAATTTGTAAATGAGCGTGTTTGGGAATACAGGCAGAAACAATTCACTACATCACAGATGACCAGTGCCTCAGACGTGTAGGTTTGCACTTAAATAAAGTTATAAAAGAAATTAACTGCTTTTTGGTTTGTTTGGTTTCATCTGAATAAAGGATGATATTTTACTGTATGAGCGTTTGGAGCAAGAGTGTCGAAACTAGATATAAAGTTTCTCATGGGGGATTCGTGTCTTTCTCATGAGTGCCAACAACATGGAACCAGAACTGTTTGATTCGTTATACAAATCAGTCACCATCAATATCGTAGAAACATGATTAAAAAGCTTTAAATACTTCCCCTTGGCTTTATTTGACAGAAGAATCCATCCTGAACATTTATGAGGAGCTTACCAACTTCCCTTCGTCTGAAGAAGCTACTTGGATGCGTAGTGAAACGTTTCTACCGAACAAGACAGAGGTCCAACTGACATGTCTCAACTTACAGATTTTACATATAAAATATGATGCAATACCAGCCTCAAATGTTTCAAGGCTGTTGACCCGGGAGCAGAAGGAATATTGCGCCCAGGTCTGCCAAGAACTTCCGTCAGCCTGTCGAGGATTGTTACAGAACTTGGGTGTACGGGTACGACCCTGAAAAGAAGCGACAGTCTAAGCCCATCATCTCCGCGACCAAAAAAGGCGAGGCAGATCCGCAGCTCGACCATGTGCATGCTCATCGACGTTTTCTACATTTGTGACACTGTTCATCGAGGAATTAATCACCAGAGGCCAGACTGTCAATAGAGAATTTCACTGCCAGTTTTTAAGGCGTCTGAGGGAGGATGTACTGCAAAAACAAACAAACAAACAAAAAACAAACAAACACGCTTTTAAACTTTTAAAGCTAATCTCGAAACTTTTTGATACCATCTCGTATCACTTATTATATTCCAGAGATTATTAATAAAATTCAAGAAAATCCAGTCTCCCACACTTTATTGGATTCATCAGTACTGATTTTCTAATAGTGTTTAAAACAATATCAGCAGTTTTTAAGGCTTTATCCACCTCCAAGGAAAGAGCTGCGTAAGTCAGTCTGTGAGTTTGAGGAATCAACTTCAACCGAATCAATGATTCACTGTGTCGACTCTGAATCTTCAGAGTCGACTCCCTTGCAAAGCGCAGATTATATACATGAAAAAGGTTCGAATCTTCGGAGTCAGTATGCTGTGGAGTCGTTTTTTTAACGTCACTTTAATCCGGAGTCTCTCACTCAGTAAACTGCACTATTCCACGAAAATGGCTCCCGTGAGGAACAGGGTGTTTGTTGTTGGCGTCGGGATGACGAAGGTAAAAAACAAATGATCACAACGCTGAATTATTAATGATAAATAACGTTAAGCTGGTTAACGTCCGTTTATTCGCGTGCACGCTACATGCTACATGCTAGGTGAGCTTGTTTGGAGTTGCAGAACTGATGGCTGTTGCAACCTTGAACCGACTTATTTTACACATTTTAAACGTCATTTAACGTTTGTAAGTACATTATATATATATTTACTTAGGTTTTAAGAAGCTGTCAATGAACTGTCATGTGTGTAAAAAGCTGTGTTTGTAGATATTTCACTATATAAATATAAGGTTAACAATTTAGATGATTCCAGAAAATAAAAGCTTGTCTAATGTTTTGTGATTTTTTTTCTTCCATTTTAAATCAGCTTTTTAAAGATCTCGTATTTGATGTGGAATAACTTTTAATCTGAGTTCAAGGTCGATACTTACACAACAGTAGGTGAGAGTTCATGGAGTTTAAAGTTCACTGGTCCATCAATTCTCACTTCTTTATCTTTTTCTTATCATGGCCAGTGGTGTCACACAGGGTTGCCAGATCTGTGCACCTGGAGGAATTGAGATCACAATTTTTTTTTCACCCCCAAACTGAAACATTTACTGCATAGAAGTTAGAAAAAAAAAACATTCTGTCTACACAGGATTTTCAACTCCAAGTGGGGGTAAAAAACTTTTGTGTGCTTTTCGTCTTGCGTCCTCTTTCAGACACCTTAAAACCTGGCAGTAGAATTCGCTATTGAATTATAGAAATGGCTGAAAAGACGTTGAGCATTGATGTCAACCTGCCTTCTCTTTTTCGCTCGTGGAGATGACGTGCTCGTTCACGGTTGCGTCCTCTCAGTGTCGTTCCGTCACCGGTAATGATCCTCGATGTGAAGGATGGGTCATTTACGTTCTTGGCAGACTTTGACGTAATTTTCTGCTCCTGGGGACGAACTCGGCAGCGACACAGCGCGTGTTCAAATCACACGTGAGGATCGCCTGGGCTGTTCCGCATGACACACCGACAACGGCAGCACGGTTGTGGATTGTTCTCCCCGACGATCACCGTACACAAGTTGCTGAACAGTTCCGACATTTTCCGGGGTTGAGCACGTTGAAGGTGTTTCTGATCTCTCGTCGTCTTCCAGTGATCATCTTCTGCTCTTGAAGTGTGCATTCCGCTCGAACGACTTGTAAACTTGCCGAATCATTTCAAATGTCTCTGTAGCAGATTTGTGCATTTTAACGCAGAATTCCATGTTCGCTCTTTGTTCTAGCTTGCTGTACATGAATAGTAACAGCTGCACAGCTCCCACTGTACACAGCATGACGTCTTTTGGCACACTGACTTATGAAGTGTGGTGTCTGCATGGTGTTTACTGCACGCTGTTTTGTCTCCGAGCTGTATTGGACTGTGTTGAGGATTTTCCAAAATTAGGATTCTTCACCATCAGCTTTACAGGATAGCCGTTTTCTATCATCGAGCTTCCGGACTGATTCCTGACTCATTTCTCCAGCGCCCTCACACACACTCACATACAATAAAGGACTTGAGACATTTTATACACTCACTTACCCTGCGTTCACACCGAACGCGGCGAGAGCGTCAAAGACGCCGGAAGTCATTCATTTTCAATGGGAGTCGACGGCGAGAGCGGCGAAGAGAGTTGAAATCAGCTCCACTTTAGGGTAATGAGCTATGACGCGGTTGAGCGGCAACCAATTAAAATGGAGGTCCTCCGCTTGGGAGGATTCCGCAGGATGCAGTCCTGTAACTTTTGTTCCAGCGACATTAGTTCCCAAGCAAAACGAGAGGTTGATTATTGCAATAGTGGGTGTTTATTAATTATTAATGTTATTTTAATTAAAGACAAAGTATAGTAAGTGATTCTAATGTTATAATAATAATACAGTTCTTTCTATCAATCAATTTCTTGTTATCTTCCACATCTTGGTCAGTCTCCATAAGATCAACAAGCTTGATTGCTTTGCGGCCCCTTTAAATACAAGAAAGAAATTCGGTCTACGTCAGAGCGGGCAACAGCGGCGAAGAGCGGCGAGAGCGAACTGTGACGCTCTCGCCGCGTTCGGTGTGAACGCAGGGTAACACACTGAAAATCTTGTATATAATTGTAAATATTGATATCTGGTGCACTGCAGTGCCTATTTCTTGTACAACACACTTGAGCTACTTCCGAGATTTGTTCACATCTCTGAATGCTTGTAGAACCGCGGCATGTTCACATCTGCGGAAATTCGAAACTGGAATGTTCGTAAATCGGGGACTCGCTGTAATCCAGGTTTTATCCTCTCTTATATCTACAGTTTGATAAGCCAGGTGCGAGAGATGGAGATTATCCAGAAATGGCCAAAGAAGCAGGTAGGATTTTGGCTCTTTTTTTTCTTTCTTTCTTGTTATGGATAATTTAACACATATAAATTAATGTCTGTATTGACTTCTGTCTTTTTCAGGAGAGAAAGCATTGGCTGATGCAGGAGTACCCTACTCTGCTGTCGAGCAGGCGTGTGTGGGTTATGTTTACGGTACAAATATCTCCAATTTTCTTTGTTGTAATATCATTCTTTCGGTAAAAAAAAAACATCTCTGGATAAAAAATAAGAGAGCTGCAATTTGCGCCAGAAAACATCTGGAATGTCATCAAGAGGAAGATGGATGATGGAAAATCGAGCAATTCTTATGTGTGGCATTTCATGTATCGCCACACCGACTCCAAAATAGCTTAAAAAAAGAGATGATAATAGAGATGAACTGGCCAGTGAGCAGCCTTGGCCAGTTTTCAGTTTGATTGGCCGTGACTGGTGATCGGCTGATCAGCCAATCCGTACAGAGTGCAGAAGCGTCTGGGTGGGGCAACAGAAACCCATTTTTATGGCACTACATTATCAGTAATTGAATGCATTAAAAGCTGCAATTTACTCCAGAAAACTTCTGGAATGTCATCAAGAGGAAGATGGATGTTCACAAAGCTGAACTGCGTTTTTGCTGGTATAAAGTTACCCAACAGCAATGTGAAAAACTGGTGGAGAGCCAAAACACATAAGAGGTGTGATTGCAAATCGGGGTTATTCCACCAAAATATTTCTTAATGTTATTTAGCCAAAGCATTAACACAATTTGTTTACAAATGATTTGCATTTCATTTGTGTTATTAAAGGTCTGCGAGTACTGCATGATCTTGGGTTATTTTGAATTTAGGAGAAATTTTTCACAAAAGAAGTTCACAAAAAATTTAACAAAACTTTTAATCTCACCAATACATGCACCCGTAGGAAAAAAACATAAGAAACTGATTATTTTGCAGTGGTCTCTTATGTTTTTTCTTCCTTTTTTTGGTCTTTATTCCTGCAGGCGACTCCACATGCGGACAGCGTGCCATATACCACAGCCTGGGTATGTCGGGCATCCCCATAATCAACGTCAATAACAACTGTTCCACGGGTTCCACGGCGATCTTCATGGCCAGACAACTCGTTCAGGGAGGTACGAGACTTGGCACGCTATCCTGGAGCGTTTTTTAATTGTATACATTTTTTTTTTTAGAAACATACGAAACTCTTGAAATTGTAGAAATCGTTCTAAAAAAGTGTTTTCCAAGTCTTAATGCTCTCTATGACCAAACCACCGTGTGTGTTCGTGTTACCCGGAATGCTGCTGAGTGTTTTTGTTATATTTCGTATTTGGGCTACAATAACGTAAAGCAATGGTTGTGTTTTTTTATATTGAGTCTTCTTTACGACACAGAAGCGGTCTCATTGTCGAAACAAGTAATAATAATAATAATAATTGTTATTATAACATTAAATGAATTCTAGTCAAACATATTTATGAGTTTTGTTTTTGTTAGATGAAATCCTGTTTATGTTTACAGGTTTGGCTGACTGTGTGCTCGCTTTGGGGTTCGAGAAAATGGAAAGAGGCTCATTGTCTTCTAAGGTGAAGGAGCAGAAGCTGTAGCTTCACACTCAGTAACAGAGGGTTAAAGATAGAGCTTTGGTAGTGCAGCCTTTTCATGGGTTTGGATATTTAGTCTGGGATGTGCAGTATAATGGAATAATACATTAATGTCTTAATGGCTGATCAATTATTTTCCAGATGATGATGGTTGCGTCTAAGTGAAATCCTGCAGGCCTAGTTTTGAGACTTTATTATGCAAGTAGGAAAAATATTAGTGATGTTGAGGAAGTGTCGAGGCTTCCCAGCCAACAGTTTCACCAAATGGTTCATTTCATGAAGCTTCATTTAGGAACTATTGTACTGCCATCTATAGGACACATTTTCCTTCTTCATATAAGACATAAATGTAAAGTTCATTGTGAAAAGTTTTTCCTGAATCTTGATTTATAAATTTTGAAACAAAAAAATCATCAACATAATGGTTCAGTCACGTGATTCCGGCAAACGCAAGGCTTGTTTTGTCACACAAAACATCATTGTGTGTCGCCACACCGACTCCAAAATCATAATATTATTAACATTCATAATAGAGATGAACTGGCCAGTGAGCAGCCTTGGCCTGTTTTCAGTTTGATTGGTCGTGACTGGTGATCGGCTGATCAGCCTTAGATGAACCATACCGTACAGAGTGCAGAAACGTCCGAGTGGCGCAATAGAAACCCATTTTTATGGTGCTACTTTATCAGTAATTGCATACATTAAAAGCATTCGATCTGCCTTTTTCTCCAAACAAGCAAATTACTGTCCAACACATTAATTCCCCATGTTTACACACAGTCTCAAAACTCCGCAAGCGCAAATTAGTCGAAAATTGTGTGCGTAAAATGCCCAGTTTCCCCTCGTTAGAAGCTGTACGTTTATAAAATCGTGACACTTATAGAATCGCACTTCGCGATATAGGGTTCAGGTTTGGAGACATACTCGGCCATGATGAATAGGTCATGTGACTTTGCATGGGTAGAGTTGTTATTAAGGTCGTTCTTGATCAAAAGGTTTGGGATTGTGACCAAAGTTGGAAATTTTAATGAGCGTCAAATTGTTCTTATTACGAACAAGATGATGATAAATGAATTGATGGACTTGATTTGATTCTTTTTTTTAATAGTATATGGACCGGACTAATCCTATGGACAAACACATGGAGGTGATGATCAACCGATACGGCATGGCTCCAGCTCCGGGCGCTCCTCAGATGTTTGGCAACGCTGGGAGAGAGCACATGGAGAAGTACGGTAAGGTGTCCGCACAGGAGTCGGGTCCTTTTCTGACATAAATGTTTTATTTATTAATTTTTTTTCCGAAAGTTTTTGAAACAGCTTGGTGACATGGTACATTTCGTTCATGTGGTGCAGGAACTAAACCAGAGCACTTTGCTAAAATTGCCTGGAAGAATCACAAGCACTCGACTAACAACCCGTAAGTTACAAACACCACCACCACATATTCTGCAGAAGAATCTTTTCTAGATGTTAGATATAGATATATTTGTTCCGCTATTGTTAGTGTCGTATTATCAGATTTTTTTTTTTCGGACTCTCAAATTCTATATTATTCAAGAATTTATTAAATAACAGTTAAATATTTCCTGTCTAGTGTTTTAACGTCTTATCAAATAGTCTGTGAAGTACTGTTTCCTCCTCATGCTGGTAACTTCCAGGGACCCTGTCATGTGACCACTCATATTTATCCCGTTGTATTAAATTGATTGTATTATCGATAAGCGAAAAAAGAAAAACACAAAAACAAAGAGCTGACGCTGAGGCAGATTTATGTCAAGCATCCGTCATCTTCGATAATCGTTAATACTGAAGTGACTCTTCGTTGCTCTTGTTGCTCTTTTCTCTACACACATCCGCGCTCTCAGGTATTCCCAGTTCCAGGACGAGTACAGCCTGGAGCAGGTGATTAATTCCCGCAAGGTTTTCGAGTACCTCACGCTTCTCCAGTGCTGGTAAGTAGCTCGGTCAGGGCTCACGCAGCTTAGGACGCTTAATCGAGTTTGCGTAAGAACATCGTGTGTGTGTTTGTGTGTTAAGTCCTACATCGGATGGAGCCGGGGCAGCAGTGCTAGCCAGCGAGGGCTTTGTGAGGAAGCACGGTCTGGAGAACAAAGCCGTGGAGATCATCGCTCAGGAGATGGTCACTGATCTCTCTACAACATTCCAGGAGAACAGCTGCATCAAGATGGTGGGTGGAGAACGGTGGAGCTACGTTTAGTCTAGGATCCATGCAAACTATCTAACTAAACAAAGTGTTTTTTTTTTCATAGTAAAACAGCCGCACACACAATTTAAGAGAGGTTCAAGAATCACAAACACCTACGACTTTTCCTTTGCAGAGAGCCGATTTTCATGCTTTTTACATATAATTTACGTGAAAAAAAAACTTTCCTCGTGAAAGTTTACATGAAAAAAAGTGCTTCCGTCATTGGGTCGATCCTTACATTAGGTTACTAGGTCACTGATTACCAATCAAGCACAGTTACCAAGTACTGAAGAAACGGTTTTGTCTTAAGTCGTCATTTAAAGATTGCCAGAGACTCGGCTGTACATCTAGACATCTAGAGGAAGTTCATTCCACCATCTTTGTGACAAAACAGAAAAAAGTTGCTTTGCTAGATGCGTGACCTCCTCGAAGGTGGAAGGTGGTGTGGTGCATAGTGCGATTAGAGCTGAAGGTGAGTCGGTGCTGGGCTGTTTTTAGCTTTGTAGGTAAGCACCAGGTTTTTTGATTTTGTTATTATTTATTTATTTTACATTTTAATAACAACCAACAGATTAAACGTAACGGTTGTTCAATTCTACACCCCCACTTGCACTCTTCGCTCTTCTTGATCAAGGCTCCTTCTTACACCCCCCCACTGGAATTCGCTCCCCGAAAACATCCGTAACGCAGAGTGTCGAACCAAATTCAAAACTCAACTTAAGACCCATTTCTTCAGAAGCGCTTATCTTACATGATGTAAGGCTGCACTCAAATCTCTGCTCAAATCTCCATTTAAACCTCCTTCTGAATCGTCATTTGTTTTTAAATGTCTTAAGTGTATGACATGCTCTTCATTTAATTTTGTTTTAATCTACTCAATGTTATCTTTCAGTGTTATCTTTGTTTATTTTTTTATTTATTTTTGTTTGATCTGAAAGGCGCCTTTATAAATAAAATCCATTATTATAATTTGTTATAATTATTATTATTATAACACATAACAATTACATATTTAACATGTTACCGAAAAAAACAAACAAACAAAAACACATACACCAAAAAATTACTCAGACTAAAATAAATGATAATTAAAAAAAAAAACTCAAATAAATAAGAAATTAAAAATAAGTAAGTAAATAACGCAATAAATGTACAACGTGCTTCAGTAAACTGAACGGTGGTCCGGTCGTTCAGATTGTCCAGATAGGCAACTAATGGACCCCAAATATGTAAAAAAAAATTATCCAAGGATTGGATCACATGTACCTTAATTTTGGTACTAATCTGGATAGACACCATTTTCAAAATCCACCTTTGAAACGATGGCAGAGCGTGAGATTTCCAGTCTGTTACAATTAGTCTCTTGGCGGTGTTCATACCGAGCGTCAAAGTTTTCTTTAAGGCTTTTATCAGGTAAAAGGTTCAACAAACAACAGTGCTCGTTAAAGTGAGACGTTTATTGAAGAGCGGAAGACTAAACTTAGGATCACATGCAGAGGAGTGCTCCTGATTCCAAGGGCTTTGTGAGCTTGCATGACGATGAAAAACTTGGTTTTGAGGTGTTGAAGCACCTCCCTATAGTCCTGATATTACTAAAGCCATGTCCACATGTAGCCGGGTATTTATAAAAACTGAGATTTTTCTTTTTCTTTTTTTTTTTCTGTCCACATATGTTAAAGATATTTTTTATCCACATGAAAACACAAAACACTGTTAAATGCCGTCAGGAGCACGTCTAGTCACCAGAGGGCCAATCAGAGGCTTAGACAGAACATTATTACCGGTTGCTCTATGTAGAAATCCAGCTGGTCTCGTCCAAAACCGACATTGCTGTCTGCAGGGTCTGTGTCTTCTGAGGTTTGTATGTAGCAGCAGTGAGCTTTGTAGTCCATTTAGGCACCTATGTTCATTTTTTTTTATTACCAAGATAATAAGTATGTCTATTATTTGCAAATAAACTATATGAGAGAGAAAAATGGCGGTTTAGTACCTGTATATGATATGAAAAAAGAGACATCAATGCAGCTGAAGCAGATTCCTTGTTCTCAGTCGCTTACTTACTTACTCAGTTTTCAGCAGAATCGTTTACACTTTACTAATGATTTAATAAATTAAGAAATAATGAGACAAATAGTAATTCTTTTGCCTCTGAGTGCATCATTGTTTCAAATATTTTTTTTTTCTCTTTGAAAAAAGAAATAAATAAGAAGTATACAGATCTCGCACACACACACAGACACACACACACACATCTAACATCTAGCTTTCTTTACCACTCCTCTCTCTTCAGGTCGGCTACGATATGACTCGCCTTGCTGCCAAAAAGTGCTTTGAGTCGGCAGGGCTGAAACCGGCGGACGTCGATGTCATCGAGCTACATGACTGTTTCTCAGCCAACGAGCTCATCACGTACGAAGCGCTCGGTCTTTGTCCTGAAGGTAAAAGTCTGGATTTTTGTTTTTGCTAGACTTTAAGACGTCAAATTTTAAGTTTAACCAAAGCTAGTTAAGGTAGTGTAGGTTATTCCAAATATTAGTCATTATTACTACATAGTGTATCCAGGACATTATATTTTGTTTTACCCAGCAAGTCATAATGAAGTGCTCTTTACGTTCGTTATATTCATGAGCTTTGGAGAAAAAGCATCAGCGCCATGGCTGAAAATCCTTCCTTCCCTACAATGTACTGTATAGATGAGTGATTACTACCAGGAGAAAAAAAAAAAAAAAGGATTTAAATTTTCCATGTCGCTTTTTTTGTTCGCTCACAGGTAGGGCCGGAGAGCTGATTGACCGAGGAGACAACACGTACGGGGGCAAGTGGGTGGTTAACCCGAGCGGAGGGCTCATATCGAAGGGACACCCGCTTGGAGCTACAGGTGCGGCTTCGCTACAGAGCGACACGTCCTACATACAAGGAGGAAATAAAGTGATGTGATGTACTGTGCTAAAATACAACCATTATAAGTGACAATAGGCGCCAGTTACAGACACAAACCTGCTGCAGGATCCCACACACCTAGATGTAGAACAGTCCTAACAGCAGGGTTCTTCAAACTTCTTTTTTTTTTTTTATATAGATAGATATATACAGGTAGTTCCCGACTTATGAATGAGTGATTACCGTTCTGGGAGCACGTTCGTAAGTAAGATTTGTTCTTAAGTCAGACAAAATGAGTCTTATTTGCCTTTGACACAAATATACAATGTAAAGCATACCAATCCATTGAATAAATCGGTTCCCTTTCCCCAAATACTGTAGTTGCGCCTAAACAATTTCACAGAGAAATGTAAGTTTGGTCTCTGCACCTTGAAAACGTGAGAGGAATCTTAGACGCCGTTTTGTCTTTTGTCTTGTTTTCCACTATATTGGACTGTAAACTCTGTTTTGTTGAGGATTTTCCGAAATTAAGATTATTCACCATCAGGACAGCTTTACAGGACAGACATTTTTTTTATCATTGTTCTCCCGGACTGATTCATTAGAACCGGCGAGGCCGACTCATTTCTCACGTACAATATACAGAACTTTAAAAATATTGTATATAATTGTAAATATTATCATCTGATGCACTACAGTGTCTATTTTTGTACAATACACGTGAGCTACATCAGTGATTGAAGCGGAAGTAGAGCTTCGGTCCGTTACATTCATAACTTGTTCAACAATGTTCATAAGTCAGGGACTACCTGTGTGTGTGCGTGTATGTGTATAATGTAATTATGATTTAGTTTTTTTTAAATGCTGAATTCTTTTGCACACTTGAGTAACTTTTAAAATTGTTTTTAAATACCTATTTTTAAAAATACTTATCAGTATTTTTAATTTGGAAGAAAACTTAATAATAACCAGAAAGGATTTTAGGACCTTAGTGCCTGATCTGTTTAAGCAAACTTCTTGAATACATGAAGAATCTTATTCGAACAGGTACGTTTGTTTGAATTCACTCATCGTTTTGTGTACAGAGTACTTTGGTCTGGCTCAGGCGATCTCTTCACTTAAATGACTTTAGCACTTTGATTCTTTGACTTTTTTTCCCCCCCTCACAGTGTTTGAATGCGGGTGAATGAACTCTGCAGGATTTTATTGCTTTACTCTGTGTGAGGTTATGGAGTACTGTATGTAGTAATGCTTACATTTATATTTTACACCATTTGGCAAACGCCATTATACATCAGGGCAGTTGAGGCTTAAGGGCCTTGCTCAAGGGTCCAACAAGTGGCAACTTGATAGTGATGGATTTTGAATTCAGGACCTTACAAGCTACCCTCGCCCATACTGTTTTTGATGAGCATGTTCTTGATAGCCACTTTGTTCTGTGATCGATTGCTCTGGTCTGTGACGTGTCGTGTCACGTCATCGAAGCATTGCCTCTGATTTGTCTCAGATAGATTAGGCTTCACTCTGTGTTGTGTTTGGTTGCTCAGGTCTGGCCCAGTGTGCAGAGCTGTGCTGGCAGTTAAGAGGCGAGGCGGGGAAAAGGCAGGTCCCGAGTGCGAAGGTCGCCCTGCAGCACAACATCGGCCTCGGCGGAGCCGTAGTCGTCACTCTGTACAGGATGGGATTCCCTCTAGAAGCAAGGTAAGGAAAATGCGCGCTCGCTGCTATTAATGTTTATTTTAGAAGAGTAAATCGGCCCATCTGTGTACGATTCGTCTAACACAAGATCCACTCATAGTGCTCTCTGGACTTTTTCCTCACCTGATAGTGTTACAATCTGGAACTGAAATAGAAAGAGAAATCGATAACGCAAAATTATTTACACGCAAAATGCCTTATTGTGAAAGCCTTAAAACCATTGTGGTGCACTCTGACATTCACTGATAGTCATACCGCACCTCCATGATATTGGACTTTGTCCAACCCCCCCCCCTCTACCGGTTACTGTTTGCAACGCTAGTTTGTGGGTTATTTTCCCCCTCAGGTCTCGGATCGGCGCGGTGCTCACCGGCGCTGCCGCAGGACTCGAGGCCTTCAAATGTCATTCAGTGTTTAAAGAAATCGAGAAGAAACTACAGGAGGTAGAACCGAGACCACATGTTACTTTACAATTCTAAGAAGTTTTTTTTCTCATATGTATGTATGTGTTTTTTTTTCATGCAGGAAGGAGAAGCATACGTCAAAAAAATCGGTGGCATTTTTGCTTTTAAAGTGAATGACGGGCCGGATGGGAAAGAAGCTCTGTGGGTGGTAGATGTGAAGAACGGGAAAGGATCAGTGAGCAACAACGCAGGTCTGTCAGCTTTGTTTTTTTTTAATTTTTTATTTTAATATATATTCCGGGGATCTTTGTGCTAGCGGAAGCAGATGGTGTTTAGTGTCTTTTGGCTCATTTCGAGGGCATCGTGACACCAGAGCTTAATTTTCTCCCCACACAAGGCTGAGATTCTCAGTTACAGAGACGCAGTGGGTAAACTCTGCCAGCTGATTAAACCCTAATTGGCTTTGGTTTGAATTTTTAAACAGCACATTTGTATGGAGTACAGTCTTACAGGAGTTTTTTAAATTTTTTTTTAAAGAAATTATGAATTTCAAATCAAGCCCAAGTGTACAAGCTGACATCTTGACATATAATCAGAGAATCTTTTCTCCTCTTAAGAACTAGAACTGCATACACAAACATTTCGGTAACTGTTCTTTAAGTTCACAAGGATCGACCAAGAATAATCAAGAATGTGCTCCAGGTTACTGAGATGCCCTGAAAAAATAAACGAGGCCAGAAAGGTGGCGATGGCTATCACATGCTCCTTCTCCTTTCTTGACCTGATCCTCACACACCATTAGGGGGCGGCACGATGCTAATGATTGGCTTGTGGCATGATGATGGATGTGTGTGCGCGCATGTAAGCCACCTGACACGTGTGTGTTGTTTTTTTTCCTCAGGGATAAAATCGGACTGTACGATCGCAATGTCTGACGCTGATCTCCTCAACTTGATGACCGGCGGCCTGAATCCACAAACTGTGAGTTTAAATCAGTTTTTTTTTGTTCAGCGAGTTTTGCGCTACAGTTACAATGCTAATGTAGCGAACGTAACTAACGCAGGTGATGTGATAGACATTTATAGTTGTGGAAACCGCATAGCTAAATCATCACAAACTCGCTTTTAAAAAAAAAACACAAAAAAAACTAATTTAACTCAGTGATGCTGTTTCATATAACAGAAATTGCAGTAATTTGCAGCATTATCAGGTGACACACTTGTAATATACAGTTATACATGTGTACATATAAATATGAAGAGGCAAATACTTTTCAAGTTATACTTAAAAAATTAATTAATTAAATAATAATAATAATAAAAAAAGTTTTGTGGGGTTTTCATTAAAATAAATAAATAAGTGGCCACGTCCACTACTTGAGTCTGATCAAGTAAAGGTGACATGGTAAGTTAATCATCACTCTAAAGTCTAATTATTAAAAAAAAAGGAATTATTTACAAGCACATTTATAATAATAGTAATATACAGTGCCATGAAAAAGTATTTGCCTCTTCATGATTTATATAAAAAACGTGTGTGTGTGTGTGTGTGTGTGTGTGTGTGTGTGTAATGTATAAATATAAAGGTGGAACCTTGGATTACGAGCATAATCCATTCCGGAAGTGGGCTCATGTATCAAAACTGTCGTAAACCAAATCATATTTTCCTATAAGAAATAATGGAAACTGAAATTATTCGTTCCACAGCCCAAAAAAAATAAATACATAAAAAATATAAAGTAAAAATAAAACAAGTTAACCTGCACTTTACATAAAAAAAAGTAAAAATAAATTCCAACAGATAAGCGTTCGTTTCCGTGTGTGCGTGCAGGAGCTGTGTGTGTGTGTGTGTGTGTGTGTGTGTGTGTGTGTGTGTGGAATTAGCCCCTCTCCTCTCTTTTCTTGTCTTACACAGTAAAACTCACACATGACGCTCGGCGTCAAAACAAGAAGCGCATGCGTGATATATGATACTCGGTACTCGTAAACCAAGACTTTCATTCGGTTTCCAAGTCAAAATTTATTAAAATCTTTGCTTGTCTTGCAGAACACTCGCAAACCGTGGTACACATTTTTTTTTTTGCATCATGGTCACACCTAAATGATTCAGATAATCAAACTTATTTTAATATTACACAAACATAACCCAAGTTAATAGAAAAATGCAGCAGGACAATGATCTGAAACAGCAAGTCCATCTCTGAATAGTAAAAAAAAAAAAACCACACACACAAAGGTTTTGAAGTGACCTAGTCAAAGTCCGGACTTAAAAACAGGCCGATCATGCTTGAGAACCCTCAAACGTCGGCTGAATTTAAACAATTCTGCAAAGAATAGCGGGCTAAAAGCGCTCCTTCACAGCGATGTGAATGACTCATTGCCGATTATCGCAAACGCTTGATTACAGTTGTTGCAATCAAGGGTTATTAGGTTTAGGGGCCAGTTACTTTTCTACATAGGCCTAGGCAGGTTTGGATAGCTTTTTTGCCCATAATAAATTTAATCATTTAAAAACTATTTTGTATTTACACCTGTTGTCTTTGTGTATTATTAAAATTGGTTTGATGATCTCAAAAAAAAATTATAGAAAGGGGAAAATACTTTTTTTACGCTAATGAATCATGAAAATGGACTTAAAGAAATCTCAGAACATAATAATGTTTATTTTATGGATAAATAAGCCTTGT
The DNA here is from genome assembly GCA_011419295.1 of Clarias macrocephalus. Taxonomy (NCBI): domain Eukaryota; kingdom Metazoa; phylum Chordata; class Actinopteri; order Siluriformes; family Clariidae; genus Clarias; species Clarias macrocephalus. The sequence goes on along the minus strand of JAAGKR010007066.1, from coordinate 12,560 downwards.
AGCTGGTGCAGCTGAAGAAGTAAACACACCTTAGTTAATTAAGTATATTTGGCCTAAAAAGGGGGAAAATAATGTGTGTTTATTTACTCTGCTATGTCTTGCATGCTACGATTTTCATCATACATGATAAATACTCTGTATTGTTGTTATTGTGTGATTTTGATACTCGCACACACATGACCTTTTTCTCCAATCTCATTTTATTCAAAGGCCTTTTTCCAAGGAAAGCTAAAGATTACTGGGAACATGGGAATGGCAATGAAGCTACAGAACCTCCAGCTGACACCAGGCAATGCCAAACTGTGAAGAATTCAGGCTAAAATCCATGGCCACAATCTACACTATATATATGATCACAAACCTCAAGATGCATTACAGCCGGCATTTCAAATTAACATATCCAACTTTGGCAACAATATAAGATAAAGTCCTGATGTCATTGAGAATGTTGCACAGGTCGAGCTGGGACCATGGTCATAGTTTCAACAGATCATAACAACTATAACTCTTCTGAATTAGTCTCCAGATGCTAGGTTAATAAACAAACAGATAACTTGCATTTGTTTATTACATGATGGACTTACACTACACCACATAATGTGCCTCTTATACAGAGAATGATCATAATAATAATGTTTCATCTCTAGTAATCCTTAGGGAGCATTGATTACGGTGAATGTAGTAAGATATCATATTGAGGTTGTGGAATAATAGTAGTAATAATAATAATAATAATAATACCCAAAAATTTTATTGTTATAGAAATGGGTAAGATATTAGCTAAGCATTTCATATAGATGCAAGACCTCTTTGTTGTACTGTTAATTGTATATGCAGATTATGAAAAGCTAATTTTTAAAATAAAGATACATTGTAACAAAGCTTGTCCTTTATGTGAAAATTCGAATGTGAGATTCATTCACTTGGGTAAGATTTCATCACTTCGCTAAGATCTGCGTGGGAAAAGGAAATAACTTTAATATATATACCTAAGATTGGAGCGAATTGTGTCTAGCTAGCTAATGGTTAACTTTGCCAGCCACTGTCCATTTTTTTTGGCCTGTTACAAATTTTTTAACTTTAAACAAAATTCGATGATAAAAATTACAAAATATTAGGCTTTATCTAAGTCATGTCACTACCCTTTACATCAGACCTCAGTTTGGTGCAAGTTTAATACCAAGATTTTAGATGGATTGTTGTGTGGTAATTTATTTGCCCACCATTCAATCATCATTATCTCAGTCAGTGTTAAGAGGACGCATTCTCCCGTTCCTCCCTCACCATCTGTTCTTGTCTCTCGCAGTCTGCTGTTTTTGACTAAATCATATTTCTTTTCATATGATTAGGATTAGAGGTTAAAGACAAAAATGCCGCATACTGGGTGTTTGTGGGAAAGATAACCAATCTGAAAAATTTCAGACTGGTGATGTACGTGAAATGTCAACTATCTAATAACATTACAATTTCCACATTCATATAAAACTGTAGTTGCACTACGGTCCAAACTGCTGCTTGTCATACAGAATAAATCACTACCTTCTGAAAATTGATACGAAAAAAAAGAGTATATGGTAGAAAAACACTATCAATACATCCATCACGGTTTCTGTTTGAAAGAAAAAAGAGGGCTCACAATAAATTAAACAAGTAAAAAAAGCCTCAAGTAATTTATCTGTTAAATATTGTATGTGCTTTGCTTATGATGTAGCACTTTCATGGTCCACTTTCAAGGAATTTAAAAAAATCGGTTTAAAGTGAAATTGTGGCCTCTGAGTGGCGCAGTGGTAAAGCGCTCGCCCTATCATCCAGAAATTGCGAGTTCGATCCTCGGGTGATGCTGTTACCTCTCACAGCCGGAGGTCTAGAGAGAGCTGATTGGCCGAGCTCTCTCGGAGCGGAGGGATGAGAGGTATTTAGTGCTCCCACATTAATCACGGCTCTCCGAGTGTGTTACGGCGCCCCCAACGATTCGTGAGCGAGCGGTTCGAAAAGAAGCGGGCGGCTGGCGTCACGTGGTTCGGAGGAAACACGTGATAGTCTTCGGCCTCCCGGCTGAGTGGTAGTAGTAGCCTTAATGTGGGAGCCCCCTATTGACGGGGAGGAATTGGACACGACTAAATTAGGGAGAAAATTCGGGGAAAAATCCCATC
>JAAGKR010007066.1:0-10387 GCA_011419295.1 Clarias macrocephalus | reverse complement strand
CCCCCCCCCCCCCCCCCCCCCAAAATTATAAATAAATTAAGTGAAATTGTATCTCAAATCACTAATGCACATCTTCAGAGCAAATGTCATAAATAATAATAATTAAAAAAAAGCAGAAGATCACAAGTGTATGATAAATCTTGATCTATCCATAGCCGTATCCATGTTGACCAGATGGGGCGCTGTAAGGACCTATAACTCCTGACGTGTACCATGTATTAGAAAGTTCCAGAGATTGGACCAGGTCATTTCATCTTCCTTTCAAAACTGCTGTGTAGTATATGGTCAAACCTCTTCTAGATGTTCATGGCAAATCTGCAGAACAGGATCAGACGACTAGCACATATTCCTTGCGCGTTCCTCTCGCAACCATAAGATCTGAACGTGTCTAGACTTTGGTTTCCAGGCCACTCATGTCAATAGCGCAGTGATCTCGATCTCTAGTTCGGTCCTGGTCTCTCCTCTTGATGTGGTATGTGGTCTTTTTGTGCTTCCTCTTTGACCTGATCCCTTCTTCGAGCTGTATGAGGCGAGCCACATCTGTGGGTAGACGTTCAGGCTTTCCGTGGTGCACCAGAAGAGGCTGGAAGCAGCCGTTGCTCTGATAGGACGCCGTCTGCTGGATGCTTGCCATGGGCTTGGTTTCACAGATCAGAGAAATCTGCAATACGATACATAGATGAAGGTCATTAATGTAGCACTCATGAGTTTTCAAGAAATCTTAACAGTCGTACTGCAGGAGACCTGTGGAGACCCCTCTATGGGAGCGGTCGAAAGACTAACAACAACATCCAATCCTTTCTGAAAAATGTACACCTTTACATCCTACCGTAAAAAGATTTTCCCCTGAAACTTCAAAACAGATTAAACTTGTACAGTAGTAGCACAGCAAAACTTTTAGAATGTAGATGATTTACTAAGCTTCATAAAATGAACTAAGTGAGATGTTTACCTCTTCACCGTCCTTCATAAAGTCTTTCCTGCATATATGTGCCATGATTCCTGTGGCCAGTGCGTCTCCCATCACGTTCACCATTGTCCTGAAACGGTCCCTGAAAAGTCCGCAAATATATTTTCCTGTGAACCCACATTCTTAGTTTATACATGAAATGCACCATTGGATATTGTGAGTATGGACTTACAGGGCCCAATCGACGGCAATGATTAACGTGATGTCATCAGTAGGAAGTCCCACTGAGGTCAACACAATCACCATCGTTACCAAGCCAGCCTGAGGAATCCCCGCTGCACCAATACTGGCTGCTGTGGCTGTGATGCTGGAAGACAGATTATTATGCAGTGTCATCAAAAAAGTATATTATCTTTTTGACTTGCCATACCTGATTGTGATGATCTGACCAAAGTCCAGCTCATAGTTGTTGACCTGAGCAATGAATATCGCCGCAACGGCTTCGTAAAGTGCAGTGCCGTCCATATTGATGGTGGCTCCAACGGGTAAGACAAAGCGGATGATGCGCCGGTCAATATGGTTGTTCTCCAGGAGACACTTGAAGGTGATGGGAAGTGTGGCAGAACTGAGGTGAAGACAGATCATCAGGAGAAAGATTCAGTTATTCACTTCCATTCAATTTATTTAAGGCTTTCAACAATAGACACAGTTGAAGAAGCTTTATAGAAATCTGTACAGTATATAGAATATGTATAATGGGCAGGAACGGGATCTAATTGACAGGGAAGACAACAACATTCTAGAATGAATGCACATCTGTTTGCGACTTAGTCTGATAGAACACTGTCAAGTACAATCACTGGACGGGAATATTGTAGAAATGTGGACTTAATTGCAACAGCAGGTGACTAAACATCACTTGAATTGGAGCTAGTCAATAGGAACAGTGGAATACCACTGACAGGAGGTATAAAGACACTGATAATAGACGTCCTATCACGATAAAGGACAACCTATCATGTTTTCACCTGGATGATGTAGCCAGTGAGATGAGCAGAGCCTGAAGAATGCCTCGGATGTAAACGATTGGGCTCTTTTTGGTGATGAAGAAGTACATGGCGGGCAGGATGAAGAGACCATGGACAATCAGCCCAGTAACCACGGTGATGGCATAGAAACCTAATTTCTTCCCCATTGCAGAAGGGTCGTCCATCTCCAAGATTTTTCCAGCCACCAGAAAGACAATCCCAAATGGGAAATACCTGCAAAATAGTACAGTAACAGCTCTACTGATAGAAGAAAAATCACTTGGTGCCTGAGTGATATAACAAATGTAGCCTGAAGTTATATTATTGATGAATTCATCATGGGCAATGACGTACCAGATAACTATGGCTACAATCTTCAGCACCGCTTCATTTAAACTCTGGCAGAAGTTGACCATTGCTTTGCCATTGGGTCCCATTCTTCCTAGCATGATTCCTTGTAAAACAAAAAAGCAAAATCCCATGGTGCCTTTACATTGCGTCTATCAAAGACCAATTCTCGGCTGAATTTTGATCACGATTGCATGTCAAGGGAGCAAGTATGATGGGAGGGCAGAAAGCAGGAACGCAAAAAAAAAAAAAAAAACACTCCAGGCATCTCCAGGCAGTCGATACTGTTGTAGTAAACGGTATTTGTTTATAATTAGCACTGAGCCATGCTTGATTGTAAGACAACATGATTACATGTTGCAAAGGTCATGTTTTAACCACATGGACCAATGGATGTCGATGCAAAATTTCCTTGCATGTCCAGAGACATAATTTTCTCAGGAACACAAACAAGCCTCCAACAACTGGTTTGAATAATGTGACTACATGGCTTGTTTAGAGAAAATCTAAATTACAGACCACAGATTTACCACTACTGTATTTAGGATAAAATACTTCCAGAAGATAAATAAGTGAATACATATACATTAGCATGCAAACTGACATGAGAATTACATCATTTGGATTGACCAGTGGTGGATCATCAGTCAATGCTCTGGGCTACTGTATGGAAGGTTGTAAGTGCCACTGTTGGGTTCTTTTGTAAGATGAATGTAAGATACTGTATATCTTATGTTCCCGGTGTTGTATACTGACATGGGATTCTCTTCCTTCTTACGAGCTTTGGCTAACCTCATTTTATGAACACATGCACACAAGTGTGAGTAAGGGTTTCAACATCATGCACTAGCATTCACACTTGACAACCAAATAACTGCTTCCTGGTGGAGAATCTACAAATGTCACTCATGATGTTTTTCTACATGGATGCTTGCAGTAATCCCTGCTTTAAGACCTCTGCTGGTCAATCTTGTGTGTGCGTATACATAGACCACAGACTATGGATGATTGTATGTAATCATCATAGATTGAGAGACAGAATATTCCATTAGAAGAGAAGCAATTTACCCATCGTAGCTGAAAATATGACAATCCCCAGGACATTCATGCCCTCGCTGGTGCCGGGCAGTGTCCTGAAAACCACGTCTGGAGGAGGCGTTAAATCCAGAGAGAAGCTCTGAATGTCTGTGCCGTTGTCGTCTTGGATGCCGTAGATAAAAACGCGCCTGGTGGGGGACTCTGTCTGGCTCTGGCTCACGGTGGGCTTTGGCTTTAAGATGGGGATACTCTGGCTGCGGTACTATTAAGGCAGATACGGATATGACAAAAGTCTGTTGTCATAGTCAAGGATGAACCTGTGATGTGTCACATTTTACTCTAAAGTTACCATGAAGTTATTCATGATATCTCACCTGTTGAAAAGTAGCTTGAACCAGATTGGCAGGAAACATGTTGCTAGTGGAGTGAAGGTCATAATAGCAGTAAAATGTTAATATGAAGAAAGCTTACAGTCACACATTTCTGTGAATTAGCTGTCACTATAGAAACCCTTAAGTATTAGAAAGTGTGAACAATGACACTCTCTCTCGTTCTCTATACTGCTTATCCTGTACAGGGTCACGGGAAGTCAGGAGCCTACAGTATCTAGGGAACTTGGAACATGGGCAGGGCAATCCCTAGACGAGGTGCCAATCCACTGCGGGTCACAAGCATGCACAATGGACAATCTGTAACTGTCAAATTGTGGAGGGAAATTGGGGTACATGGAGAAAACCCATCAAGCATGGAGAGAACATGCAAACTCCACACTCACAAACCCGAGGTGGGACTCGAACCCTCAACCCTGACTGACTGCACTACTGATTCTGTCGCTGTTTCAGGTTAAGGCCAGACTTGTCCTGTTGCTCCCTTTTTTTTTTATTCAGCTAATTAGCTCTATGTTAGCATAAGTACCAACTAGAGTATTCTTCTCTAAACATGTGTGGCCAGGAATGAAGAAAAGATCCACATTACAGAGTGAGATCTGATCTAAATCATTCCTTTCTTTTTCTCTCTTCTTTTGTTTTTTCCTCTTTTAATTTGAATGATATACAGCATAAATCAGTTGATTAGGGTCTTGAAATGTCAACATCACAATGTGGAAAAATCATCATAACAATTTAACCCCATCCAGCCCCAATTGTGGGTCCAAACTTGTGTTTATTGGTTTTGCTAAAGCAAATAAATGAAGTAGGTCCACTGGAGTTGCTTAAAAATACGTTTGAATATTAAGATGACTATTTCCACATGAGGCATGACTGCATCATTCTCACTTCCATGCTGGTCATGTTAGTAGGTTGTTTTGTACCTGAGTACACGCGAGCATCTAAAAATACAGTACAATCTGATACAGTAGGTGGCAGGATGCACATAGTCGCGTTTGTGAGCCACCAGTAAACACAAAGAAGGAGTGTCAAGAGTGGACGCAACCTTCACATTATGCCCACTATTATTGATATTATGAAAACAATGTCAACTTCATCAGTGGAGAAGATGTAGTTCAGCGCATGAGATTGTCACGTGGAGACAGGTGCATTGTAAACAGTGGTCCAGTAGAGTACATGTTTTGGTACACTTGGCTTTTAAATCCGGTTTGAAATGTGCCTTCAAGGTGTAGATATGGGTTGACTTGTCCCCAAAATTACATCTGTGCTTCACCAGTTTCTGAGTCGCTAGTGTGAAATCAGCCTTAGAATACAAGAGGCTACTTTTCATTTTTAAATAGTGCATGCAAATTCCTTGAAACGGTAAATGTACTCGTGTGGATCGGTGACATAGTGGTTGGCACTGTGGCCTCACACCTCCTGGGTGGAGGATTTGATTCCTGCCTCGAGTCGGGGCGTGTGAATTTTGCATGTTCATCAGTTTTCTCTCACAGTCCAAAAACATTCTAATTTTCATTTCGAAATTCCCTGTGAGTCAGTGTGTGTGTGTGTGTGTGTGTGTGTGTGCCTGTGCCCCATATTAACTGGCACCCTGTCCATGGTGTACTCTGCCTAGTGCCCTGCTGCCCCTGGGATAGGCTCCAGGCTTCCCTCAACAGGATAAGTGGAATGGAGAATGTGAGAGCGAGTGAAAATGCATTGGGTCACCTTGTGTTACGGTGAATGCAAACGACACAAACAGTGCCATGTTCTTACCGGATGAGGTCAAGCAGAGCGTCCGCAGAACTCATGATCGGCTTGCCACTGTCCTCCGAGTCCTCTTTCTGTGCCGCTCCGCCTGGGTGGATGATAATCACCAGGATGATGCCCACCACTACGGCCACAAACGTGGTCCACAGGTAGTAGGAGATGGTCATGATGCCCAGGCGGCTTGAACATTTAGCATCCAATGCTGCCAGACCGGACATCAAACTAGGGTCAAGGGGTTGAGAAATAAAATAACAGAAATAAACTTTACTCTCAGTCACGGTCCTAGTGGGTCCAGCATGCATATACCGTACAAGTTGTGTGTGTTTGCATGTTTGTGTGTGTGTCGGTGAGATGAGATTACATCCAATGGTGTTTGATTCTGAATACTTTTGGACCATCTGGAGCTTTACTCCTGTGTTTACCTCTACCTTCACAGGAGCATTTAATTTTGTGAAATGCTGCTCTGCGCTTCCCAGTACAGATGGTTAATGACCTGAAACATTGTTGTTTTGACTATAAGTTTGGTCTCTTGAGCTGCTTTGCCTCTGCTTTACTGCAGCCTGCTTCAGTTGCTGCTTGTTTTGTTTCACCTCATTAAGTGGAAAGCAGCTCAACTGGGTTAAGTGCTTGGCGATTAAGAACCTTTCCTCAATCACGCTGTGTTTCGGGTCGTTACGCATCTGTACTGTGAAGCGCAGTGCAGCATTTGACAAGATCCGAGCTGAATTTAGAGCTCTGTACACTTCAGAATTCACCCAGCTAATTCTATCAGCTGTTACATCAGCTGATCAGGTTACATCAGGTGGGACTGAGGGTTCGAGTCCCACCTCGGGTTTGTGAGTGTGGAGTTTGCATGTTCTCTCCATGCTTGATGGGTTTTCTCCATGTACCCCAGTTTCCCTCCACAATTTGATAAACACCAGCGTCCCGGTTCCACTGGCAGCAGTACAAGTCCATGCCTCGTTCATGCCTCCACCAGATGACATTAAATACTTTATAACACAACCTTCTCCATACTTATCTCTTCCAATCATATTAGGACCAGTTAGTCTAAAAAATCAGACCAGGGTGTTTTTTTTTTTTTTTTTGGTCTTTCTGGTCCCAGTGGTTTGCATCTTATCCATAGTGTTCTTGACTTAGTTAAATGTTCTGAATTCTACGATCATCTACTGTGGGTGTCCTCAACATCTTTTGGTGTTCCTGAGCGCACCAGTGCTTTCCTTCTTTTTAAGAATGCATCAAATTGTGGACATAGTTTTTGTTCATGCAAATTCAACACTTCGATGCTTTCCTCTGCTTAATTTGTGATGAAATAATTAGGAAAACTTGTACTGAACTGGCTGTCAGACAGCTTATCGGTCAGTTTGAACCTGAGGAAATGGAGGGACTTTGTAAAAAAAAAAAAAAAGAAAGAAAGAGAGAAAAAAGTGTCTGTAATTCCTAAATGATTAATATACTACTTCTGTTGTGACCCTCAAAGTCTAGACTTCATGGACATCTTGATTACTTCATTTAAAATCCATTGTATCTGTATCCATAAATACTTTTGGTCAGAGTGTATAAGGCGCTCAAGCTGGTCGCTAAATTCCCACATGCCACTTTTTAAATCCACTTCTGTTCTCTTTGTAAAAAATGTTCGATTTTTCTCTTCACTTATTCCCCTCAGCCAGAAAAGATGCCCGAATCCCACCGTGACACGCGTTCCAACCCTTCCTTCAATCCTCTTTAAAAGAAACAGTTTGAAAGCCAGTAAATAGCCACTTTGTCAAAAAATCCTTCCTACAATTGCATTTCATATAGAAAAAAAAAAAAAGAGTTGCAATTTACAGAAACACTTTATTTAGCGTAGTAAAACGTCTGGATGCTGCTTTTCTTGTTACATCTGCAAATATGAATAATTAAATATTATCATCTTTGTTTTTGTATTTCACAAGGTCTGACGTACAGTACTGATCCTGAACACTAAATCCTGCCAAAAGCTTATTAATTAGGTCAGGAACCAAATGCACGTCTTTATAACAATTAAACAACAGCATGAAAATAGCTTCCAATTAATAATATTATTAAGTAACTTGGCATGTGAGCTGGGCGCGGCTCTTACCTGGAGACAACAAGAGGCAGGATGAGCATCTTCAGCATCCTCATGAGAAGCTCCCCAGGGAACTGGAAGTACTTCACCTCCTACCCAAACACGACACGGGAGCGTTTAGAGGTGAACAGTCTCGGATATAAATGAAGACAAGCTGCAATTCTCTAACTCCACAATATCATACCTGATGTTGGATTTATATTGCAATTCTATAAGTATCACATGCTGCCTGCAAATGTGTTCATATTTTACAGCATGCCACCTGTAGGATAATAGAAGAACTGCACTCCTGTATATTACAACCTCAACTGAAAAAAAAATAAAAAATAAAAAAAATAAATCATCGGCACGGTGACTTAATGGTTAGCACTGTCGCCTTGCACACCATCAGGGTTTGGGTTTGATTCCCACCTCAGGTCCACGTGCATGGAGTTTGCATGTACACTCTGTGCTTGGTGGGTTTCCCTCGGTTTCCTCCCACAGTCCAAAGACGTGCAGATTAGGCGTCCGAAAATTGCCCGTAGTGTGTGAATCAGCATGTGAGTGTGTGTATGTGTGTGTGTGTGTGTGTGTGTGTGTGTTGCCCTGCGATGAATTGTCACCCTGTCCAGGATGTACCCCGTCTTGTGCGCTAAGTATCCTGGGATAGCCTTGAGGCCTCCCCTGACCCTGAATACAGGATAAAGCGATACAGATGATGAGTGAGAGATATTGGAGTCCGTGTGGTGATACCAAAAATTGCTATATGTAAGGAAAACAGATATTTATTTTCACTATGGACACCAAATTGAAAAGAAATAAAAAATGATTGAATGTTTATGCCTCACCCATGGCGCCGTGTCTTAAAAAGTCATAATGTTAAGGGGTAGGCTACTAGACTAGAGATGATTTCAGTCATATGCTTTCAGCTGTAGAGTCGAAACAAATGCCGAAGCTCATTTAGTGCATTTAGAAATGAAGATAAACAACCATTATGGTCCCATTTCCTGCTTTGCCTTAATGACATTCTCTGCTTTTCCCCTGCTCTGATTCCTTTTTTAGGCAAATGTACTTGACCTTTAGAGGCTTCACAGATACAAAACAAAAAATACACATAAATACATAAATATGTAAATAAGGCTGACCTGTTCAGACAGTTGTTTGGAACGCAGGAAGAATCCCAGCAGGCAGCCGACCACCACGGCCAGCACAGACAGGATGAGGAGGCCGTTCTGCGTGCAGACGTTCTTCACCCGGCTCCACATCGCGCCCAGGGGCATGGTGTCACGCTGTCTTTCCAATTCCACGCAGGTCAAATCAGGAGTCCGAACCAGACATACACTCATGCAGCGAGAGGGAGGATGGAGCACCGTCCGTGCAAGAAAGTCCAAATCCACCCTTGGTGACTGTTCATAAGAGTAAATCCCATCACACTGTCTTGGAATATTCAGTCTATCACTTTCTTTATTTCCTACTCGAGCTCCTTGACAGCTGGCAGCACTGTCCTGGAGTTAATGCCAGCGATCCTATTAGGGTTTCTGGAGCTGGATTAAGGGTCTGTGAACAGTTGGAAAAGGGACTGTTTTAGGATATATAGATGAGGAAACAAAAGCAAGCGAACAGTCTACGCTGCATTACGCATCCCGTATATAACCGTAACTGGAAGAAATACCGAAGCACAGTGTCTTAGTGATCAACAGGTAGTGTGTTGTGATGTGTGCATGTCTGCGTGTTAGTAGACTCCGGGCAACAGTAGGACAATCCGCTTTAACACACACGCCGCAGCTCCATCCCACAATCAGAGCAGCTCAGGATACGGTGCATCTTTATTCTGAATTATACTGTATGCGGTGGGGTACATCCTGGACAGGGTGCCAATCCATGCACACACTCACTCACACACTTTGGGAATTTTTTTGAATGCCAATCAGCCTAATCTGCATGTCTTTGGAGTGAGAGGAAACCAGAGGACGCGGATGAAACCCACCAATCACCGGGGGAACATGCAAACTCCATGCACACAGACCCGGAGACGAGAATCAAACTGGACCCAGGAGGTGCAAGGTGAAAGTGCTAACCACTAAGCCACCGTGCTGCCTTCAAGATTGATCTGCATTTTCAAATTGCCCCGCCCCCACCACCAATAACCCGCCCCCCTCTGTTATTCCTGCTGTTATACCTCTATCTCACCGATGCAGTTTGACTATGTGAGGACCGACGCGCGGAAAGATGGAAACCTGATCACGGCACCGAACCTCGCGGTGAATCCTGATGAACCGTACATACGGCCACCGCGAGAAACCGCGTAGCTGAGACAGGGGGATTAGTAGTTAACAGATTATGGGTCAAACTTTACTGAGTGATGATGGTAGAATAATTATGAAGGTCTCGACTAAAACAACATGCACGAGGAAGCACAAAGGAGTTTTCATTTTCTGCAGTGGAAAAGTTACTCGAACTAGTTACTTTATCAGAAAGTAACACTGTAATGTAACGGATTACTTTTTGAAGACAGTCATTTTGTAATGTAATTAGTTACTTTAAAAAGTAACGGCCCCCAACACTGGTCCGCATAACAACAGATCACACTAGTCATATTAGTACATGGAAATTTTATCATTTTGAAATAATCTGCCAACATTCCAGGAATGAATCACGAATATTATCTAGTTATTTTATTAATCTAACGTGTACCCAGCTTTGTGCCCAGACTTCCCTAGGAGCGGCTCCATGCCTGCCAGGACCCTATACAGGATAAGATAATGGATGGATGCTTACCAGCTATTTTATACATAAGATGAATTCATTCTTCTAAAGTGATTGACAATGGTGTAAATATCAAAAGAACGAAAAAAAAAAA
>JAAGKR010007065.1:0-39070 GCA_011419295.1 Clarias macrocephalus | reverse complement strand
AGAGAGAGAGAGAGACGGGGACTGAGGGATGGAGAGAGAGAGAGAGAGAGACGGGGACTGAGGGATGGAGAGAGAGAGAGAGACGGGGACTGAGGGATGGAGAGAGAGAGAGAGAGAGAGAGATGGGAACTGAGGGATGGAGAGAGAGAGAGAGAGAGAGACGGGAACTGAGGGATGGAGAGAGAGAGAGAGAGAGACGGGGACTGAGGGATGGAGAGAGAGAGAGAGAGAGACGGGGACTGAGGGATGGAGAGAGATAGAGAAGGGGACTGAGGGATGGAGAGAGATAGAGAAGGGGACTGAGGGATGGAGAGAGCAGGACTGAGTGATGGAGAGAAATGGACTGATGGAGGGGTGGCTGGACGGAGAGGTTTGAGGATGGAGAGAGTGGGAATGAATACATTTGAGGACGGAGCGACGGCTGGACTGATGCATTTGATGACTGGAACGGAGATATTGTAGATAAAGAGATAATAGCGATAACAGATTTGAGAACGGAGCAGATATTGATGGATCGGAATGGAAGATTCTTCTCTTTTTTTCGCTTCACGTTTTATTCTCGTCCTTCATGCCATGTGAAGGCATGTTCCGTGTGTCGACAGCTTTTCACTCACGTCTGGCATTAAAGCGACACAAAAGGTCGAGGCAGAGACAAAGCCCAGGATCAGCTTTCTAGGAACCTTTAATATTTCAGTCACAGGAAAGAAACGTGAGCTATTCATTAAACAAAGAAAAAAAAGATTTCTAGAGCCGCAGGGTGTAAGTGTAAATACGAGTTCGAACAAGAAATGCGTGACGAGGATCTAACTGCAAACGCCCGAGTCGGGTGAAATGAGTTAGGCCATGCTATGTCTCGATGCGATACTTGACGTATCACTGTATATGTGAAAGTATTTAAAACAGTAAAAACTTTTTTTTTTTAATGTAATGTTAAATGTAAAATGTTTTACTTCTGATTTGATTAAGTTTTTTTTATTTCACATGAAAACGGTTAAAGTGAGATATTGTGCGTTTAATGATACGGGTTTGTACCTGAATGCTGCCTCTGTTCGCCTGGGTTTGTTCTTAAAAGAAGCTTATCAGTGAACTAGTGGCGTTATCTCTGAGGTAAACATTGACATAAGATAGCGGCGTGACTTTAACACCACTTTAGTGACCGCCGTCTCGCATAAACCTGTGGTGTGTTTAATGGAGACAGAAGTTTACATCGCTGTTCATCGCTTTTATAGCCTTAGTTTATTTATTTATTTATTTTACATTTAATATTTTTTTTATTTGCTTTCCCTTTTTGTTCATTCTTTTTTTATCCTTTTCTTTTTAAAAAAACCTTTTTTTTTTTCTTCTGTATTCTTTATTTTATTTTCCTATTTTTTATATTTTAAATGATTTTATCTTTGTCATGCTTTTTCTTCTTATACATTTTCCCCTTTTTTTGTTCTCTTAAATCCATCTTATAGATCTATTTGATACTAGGATTTTAGGTCACTGGGTACTACTTTAATATTTGAAGAAAAAGCCAGTCCCACTCAAGTCCTTTTTGAGTCTGAAAAGATTCTTCACACAATATTTTTATTGACTGTTTTTTTTTTGTTTGTTTGTTTGCTTTCTCCCCTAAACACACACCTTTTATATTATGATGATGATTCTTCGAATTCTTTCTGATGCTCGTTTGGTAAGATTTTTCAGGTTTCAAAGCCAAAGTTCCTGAAGATAGCAGCCAGAAAATTTTACAAAAGGTATCTGATGTTCTGTTGCCTGGGGGCGGAGTCTCGGGGTCAGGAGACAGCCAGTAGGTGTGTTTCTGTTCATTTGTGTTATGTATGTGAATCAGCTGTAAATTATGGTGAGATATGGATGGAGTTTCTGTGAGGGACTTCAGGGGTTCCAGTCAGAGGGGTTGGGGGAGGGGGAGTGCTATTGTCAGGGGTTCCAGTTACTGGTTTGAGGGCTTGAGGGGTTCCTATAAAGGTTTGAGGGCTTGAGTGGTCTTCTGGTCAGAGGCTTGAGATTCCTTCTTTCTGGGAATGTCACTGTTCACGATAAATAGTGTGTTCGAAAAGGTTTAAAAGGGGAGTGGCCTTCATTTGACTGTAAAAGCAGCTTCAACGGAAAAAGCCGTTTGACTTTGATGTCTGATGAATGAAGTTCTTCAGGGCGTGTTGTCTAGTGTCTTCACCACCTAAAGGTATAGAAGGTCCACACGCAGTTGCAAGTTTGTAGCCAAATCTATCACCTGCTCTGGCCTTAAGTTATGCATAATTCATTCACAATATCAACATGGCGTGTTTTACTACAACACCCACCCACACAGTCGTGCACGAACACAGTTTCTCATACTGTTCTAACAATTTCAGCTTCCTGCCATTCAGGAAGATGTAGCTGTGCTGCAGAAGTACAGACTGATGTTAGCAGCTGCTCGTGTTCTACTAAAGCAGCCCCAGACCCCATGCCTCAGGAGCTCCTTTGTCTTTATCGTTGCACCTGAATTGCATCTAACGCCACTACATCTTTGCAGACGACTTAATGAGCACAAATGTTCAGTTAATGATAAATGAGATAAGATATGATGTAATAATGTGTGTGTGTGTGTGTGTGTGTGTGTGTGTGTGTACACAGCTGGGCGTGATGACGTTGACCCTGTTCCCTGTGCGCCTCTTCTTCGCTGCGTTCATGATGCTGTTGGCGTGGCCCTTCGCCTTCATCGCCACCATAGGACGTAGCGAGACCTGCGTAGAGCATCAGTGCTTCTGGAGGAGGTGAAAAAAAACACACACACACCTGGTGACATCATAAAACATCCATGATATCGACTTCATACCCATTGTACTGTATGTCATCATCTGGCACAGCTGTAATGGCTGTAAATTTATTAATTTATTTGTGGATATGTACTTTGGTCGCAGACTATTATAATTTGTTTATTTTTAAACAAATTTTTAAGCTTCTATCACGGTACACATGAACATACATGGGGTGAACAGGATTGTATGATCTTCAGAGGAAATATCGCAGGTCGCGGGCGAGTCCATCGATGATGAATATTTTTTACAGTCTGATTAATTATTAATAAATGTACAGAAAAAAAGAATATTTTCTGATTTTTATTTCCCTCTTTGGTGGATACACAAAAGAAAAACTTGGTGGTGTGAAAGTGTTTGCCCCTTACTGATTTCTTGTTTTTGTGCATGTTTGTCACACTTTAATGTTTCGGATCATCAAACAAATTGAAATATTAGTCAAAGATAACACAAGTAAACACATCATGTAGTTTCTAAATGAAGGTGTTTATTATTAAGGGAAAACTAATTCAAATCTCCATAGTGGTGTGTGAAACAGTGCAGCCGAGTTCAAGTTCTCTAGCCACACCTAGGCCTGATTACTGCCACACCTGATCACAATCAAGAAATCACTTAAATAGGACATGGCTGACAAAGTGGAGTAGACCAAAAGATCTTCAAACACTAGACATCATGCCGAGATCCAAAGAAATTTAAAAACAAATAATAAAGAAAATAATTGAGATCCATCAGTCTGGAAAAGGTTATAAAGCCATTTCTAAAGCTTTGGTACTGCAGCGAACCACACTGAGAGCCATCGTCTACCAAAGGCAAAAACATGGAACAGTGGAGAACCTTCCCAGGAGTGGCCGGCTGACTACAATTACCCCAAGAGCAGAGAGACAACTCATCCAAGAGGTCACTGAACATCCAGAGAACTGCAGGCCACACGTGCCCCAGTTAGGTTGAGTGTTCATGACTCCACCATAAGAAAGTGACCTGGCAAAAATGGTTTGCATGCCAAAGTCTTCAGATGAAAACCACTGCTGAGCAAAAAGAACATGAGGGCTTGTCGCAGTTTTGCCAGAAAACACCTTGATGATCCCCAAAATACTCTGTGGACTGACGAGACAAAAGTTTACATTTTTGGAAGGTGTGTGTCCCATTGTGTGTGGTGTAAAAGTAACAACAAAGTAGCATTTCAGAAAAAGAACATCATACCAACAGTAAAACATGGTGGTGGTCGTGTGATGGTCTGGGGCTGTTTTGCTGCTTCAGGACCTGGAAGACTTGCTGTGATGGAGAGAACCATGAATTCTGTTGTGTACCCAAATATCCTGAAGGAGAAAGTCCGGCCATCTGTTTGTGACCTCAAGCTGAAGCGAACTTGAGTTCTGCAGCAGGATAATGATCCAAAGCACACCAGCAAGTCCACTTCTGAATGGCTGAAGAAAAACAATATGAAGACTTTGGAGTGGCCTAGTCAAAGTCCTGGCCTGAATTTAATTGCGATGCTGTGGCATGACCTTTAAAAAGGCGGTTCATGCTCGAAGAAGTGTGGCTGAAGTACAACAATTCTGCAAAGATGAGTGGGCCAAAATTCCTCCACAGCGCTGTAACAGACGCAAGTTATCGAAAACGCTTGATTTCAGTCCTTGATGCTAATGGTGGCACAACCAGTTATTAGGTTTAGGGGGCAAACACTTTTTCACGCAAGGAAAAAAAATGCACGATGTGTTTTAGGGCTGGGCGATTTTTTTGATTAATTCGAATTTACGTTTTAAGACGATTAAATTTTTTTCTTAAATCAAGGTATCGCAATTTTTTTATTAAAATATTAGATAAACTGTAACTGCACCAATGGCAGAATAATTAAGAGACATGATTGTCCGACCACATGATGTCGCGCCTAATTAACCCGCTGACTTGTGAGAGTTTTAAATCGATTTTACAGTTTCACTTTGGTGCGGCACCGCGAGCTTCTGTAGTTCGGCCACGCCCCCTCTGTGACTCACACGTGGGAAATACGAGATACAACATGGCAGCTCGCGCTGATGAAACCAAGCTCGTGTCCAACAGAGGCGCCGTTTCTTCAGTCGTATGGAAATTATTCGGGTTCGCAACTTTACACATTGAAAAAGCCGAAGCCGGTGTAAAATTTGTATGAAGTTTGTGGCAACTAAAAGAAGCTAATTTACTCGAGTACGACTAATTTCCTCTCGCACCTCAAACAGAGCCACACTGTTGAAGCGCGAAAACACCGACTAAAGCCAGGAAAGAACAGTGAGCACATTTCCCCACTGTGTCCCATATGATAAGAGCCTTGATGGAAAGATATTACTGATGTCGTGTCGTGTTATATCACTAAAGACATTATGCCCAGATACACAATTAATAATATGCTGTCGGGCTCCTGTTTGATTATATTCAGCATGTAAGTTGCATGTGGTTTGCAAAGTTGTTTAAGTGATTTAATATATATACTTTTAATCCAAATAAGCAGGTAATGTTTGGTTATATCGTTTTGCTTAAGTAAATAATAATGAAAAAAACTCCTATACTGTCTGTTTTTTTATTATTATTTATTTTAAGCAAAAAAAATATTTAAAATCGAAAATCTAATTTGTTCTTAAAAAAAATCGAGATTTCATTTATAGGGCATATTGCCCAGCTCTTATGTGTATGTGTTTAATTTGTTTGATGATCTGAAACATTAAAGTGTGACAAACATGCAAAAAAAAAAAAAAGCAGTTAGGGGGCAAACAGTTTTTCCCACAACTGTACATCAAACTCGTTTTCTTTTCCTGAAGTGTGTACAGACTTTTTTTTTGGCACTCTGTGTATAAACACCACACAGATTTATTATTAGAGGCTCGTTTTTCCCACTAAACCGTATCTCAGAAATGCCTGTTTTTGTCAAGAGTCTGGAACAATAAATAATTTTTTTTAAATTATTATTATTAGCTCTAGTTACTAGATCCTCCTTCTTCTGCGAGAGGCTCAACCATCCCATTTATCAGTCCAGTGTTATTTAAGCAGTATCGCACTCGAGGTCGTGATGTACTTAATATCAGCCGTGCTGATATTCAGTACAACGGCACGAGCTCAAGTGTGATATTGCTTTTACAGTTCCACAAACACCATTTATCAACAACTGACTAATTTTTTAGTAATTGTTATTTATTTATTTATTTATTTATATCTACATATCCTTCCCCTCCTGGCAGAACTAAATGACTGCAACTGCTGGAGCTGGCAAGTGGCGGTTAGTTTAATTAACAGTTGTGAAAATAGTTTTAAATCTGGTACTGTATAGACAAAAGATGAGGAGAATAAACCATGGAGGTGGTGGACAGTCCTGAGAAACTCACCAGATTTACTTTACATTTCCACTTATTCCACTTTAGAATATCATCTCCGTTAACTTCCGGGTCTTGGGTTCAAATCCCAAATAAATGTGAAGCTAGTGCACTATGTGGGGTGTCCAATCCCTTATTCTACACTCAAAGTAGTGCCCTTGATCAGGGGGTTAGAGCGGGATTTGGGATTCAGCCTTGTGTTAGGAGCTAGTTAGCTTTGTAGCTAAGCGTTAGTTGTAAAATAAAAACAACTCGGAGGCGATTCAGAACGACTTAGTGTTGTTTACATCTACATCATCGTCTAGGTCTTTTATCCAGACCGAGTTACATTTTTATCTCGTATGTCTGAGCAGTTGAGGATTAAGGGCTTTGCTCAAGGGCCCAACAGTGGCAACTTGGTGGTGATGGGGTTTGAACCTGGGACCTTCAAAACACGTGAAAAGTGCTTAGTTTGTGTATGTTAATGATGATTCATATCTACCGACATGTAGTTCATGTGGTTAGTTTTCAACTTTGCAACGTTTTCTCCTCTGCGTAAGAAACTCTTAAGACTCTGTTAGGAGTCGTGAATACGACTTTTAAGTGTTTGATCTTTTAAAACATCAAGATACTTCATGAATAAATTGTATGTTTTCTTGGATCTACACCTTCATTTTAAGGAGAATTCCTGGCGAATGGTTTCAATTTTACAAATTTTCTTAGAATTTCGTCATTAGGAGAATCTCTTCATTCTAAGACTTTTTCATGAACACGGCCCTGGGAGTGCAGTGTTATGGACGGGGAGCTGAGCACACCCAGAGTAATTTGCCTAAATGAAGTTGTAAATTAATTTTAGCCTGCAGCTAAACTTCTTAACACACATTGTCACTTCCTGCCTTTGTGTTAAGAGTGGTTTAGACATGTGTGTGTGTGTGTGTGTGTGTGTGTGTGTGTGTGTGTGTGTGTGTGTGTGTGTGTGTGGTTTGGAAAGATATAGAGCTGCTGAACTTGCACTGAATTAGCATTTTGTGCATGTACACATACACCGAGTTCCTATGTATCTAAAATAAGAGTGTTGTGAATATTGTCATATAATATCCAGATATACACACACGCACACACACTTGTGTAAAGTAGTTTTTCGTTCTCCTATGTGTCCTCAGGGTGGTGGACGTCGTCCTGCGCTTCCTCATGCGGGCCATGTGGTTCGCAGGCGGCTTCCACTGGATCAGGGTCAAAGGTCGTCGGGCTCTGCCTGCCCAGGCGCCCATCCTCACCCTCGCCCCACACTCGTCCTACTTCGACGCCATGCCTGTTACCATGACGATGGCCTCCATAGTCATGAAGGCAGAGAGCAAGGACATACCCCTGTGGGGAAGTGAGTACACACACACACACACACACACACACACACACACACACACACACACACACACTGTTGCAGTGAGAAGCGTGTAGGACTTCTCAGTTCTCTGTAACCTGATGTAGATATGAGCAGACTCCAGGGCAAAGATTTAGCCATAGAAACTGCGCGGACAAATGGCTATTGTCACGGTCATGGTTGCCATGGTTACACTATACGTATTTCAAAACCTTTATAAATTAATCATTGAGAGAGTTAAAAATTTTGTTCTTTATGCACTTTTATTTTAACAAGCGCGACGGATGTAGAGATGTTTGGTGCTTTTACGTCTCAAAAGTTAAAAAAGCTGTGTGTGATGTCTTGATATTTCTTCTGTTTATTTTTTTATTTATTTTTGTCCCCTTCAGCTTTGATTAAGTACATCCGACCTGTGTTTGTGTCGAGATCGGATCAGGACTCGCGCCGGAAAACCGTAGAGGAGATCAAACGCAGGGCTCAGTCTGAAGGGGCGTGGCCTCAGGTAGAGTGGCGGTGCTTTTAAAGCATTACCTGTTCTTTCACACACAGGCAAAATGATGTAGCAGGGGTTCAAGGTTAATAAGTAAGATTTTTTCTTTTTTTCTGACCCTGTTGAAATTTTTTTTTCTTCTATTTTGCAGATAATGATCTTTCCTGAGGGAACATGCACCAACAGGTCCTGCCTGATCACATTCAAACCAGGTGTGTGTGCATGCGTTTGCACTTTAGTTCACATACAACACATACACACACACTTCCTTCCTTCTTTAACAGTAGGCTCTTAGGCGATTGACTTTCATAGCAAACCACAAACACTGTTTGCTTATAGATGCACTTATAGATAGATACTTATAGATAGTGTTCAGATAAATATGGTCATGTAGTGGTGAAACCTGCAAACATCATGTGATGTCTGGTTTACAGAGGGACACCCCTAAAACAAGATAAAGAAAAAAAAGATTTGCTAACGCATTTTACTTGCCTCTGTGTAAATTGGCGCAGTAATGAGTTGTCCGTGTAACTCCTTTTGTAGATAAGGAATTTTTTAAAAAGAAAGGAGTAAAGATGAAATTGTGAAATAAGAAAACAAATATTTAAGAGTTGCAGTGTTGGGAGTATGCGAACAAAACACGTGAGCTAACTAATAGTTACGAGTCCATTAATTAGTAGCTAAAAGTCTAGATGGTATGAATAGTTAGCTAGCTATCATTACTATGTAAAGTAAATAATTAAATGTAGTATTACAGATAGAGAAATAGTTTACCAAGTTGCACTAAAAGCTACAGTGGGGCAAAAAATTATTTAGTTAGCCACCAATTGTGCAAGTTAAAAAGGTAAGAGAGGCCTTTAATTTTCATCTTGGGTATACCTCAACTATGAGAGACAAAATAAGGAAAAAAAATCCAGAAAATCACATTGTAGGATTTGTAATGAATTAATTGGTAAATTCCTCAGTAAAATAAGTGTTTGGTCACCTAAAAATACAACTTGTTGTGTTTGGAGGCGAAAGAATGCTGAGTTGCATCCAAAAGGACACCATACAACATAGGGTATATAACAAAGAATTGAGATGAAATTTTATTATTGACCAAATACTTATTTTCCACCATAATTTGCAAATAAATTCTTCAAAAATTCTACAATGTGATTTTCTAGATTTTTTTTTCTTGTTTTTTATGGATGTATATCTATGATGAAATTTACAGGCCTTTCTTATCTTTTTAAGTAGGAGAACTTGCACAATTGGTGGCTGACTCAAAAACGTCCAACTATACTACATACAGTGGGGTAAAAAATAATTTAATGTTTTTATTGACATTTGTTTTGGGTTTTTTTTTCGTTTCTTTCACAGGTGCTTTTATCCCAGCAGTGCCTGTACAGCCAGTTGTTATTCGCTATCCCAATCAGCTGGTAAAAAAAAATATATACATAAATATATTATATATTCTTTTTAATTACATACAAACCATTTTCCTGGGAAGTATACAGTAAATTTTTGTTACATTTTATATACTGTACGTATTTTATGTGATTTTTCTTTTGTTTGTTTTTCCTTTTTCAGGACACAATCACTTGGACGTGGCAAGGTCCCGGAGCGTAAGTACTGACATATATATATATATATATAGTTGATCCTATAGTCGTAATAGTCGGATTGTGAGCATAATTCGTTCCGGAAGCATGCTTGTATATCAAAATACTCGTATATCAAATTTTCCCCTTAAGAAATAATGTAAACTCAGACAATTTGTTTCACAACCCAAAAATATTCATATAAAAATTATTAATTCAAAAGATGAAGTAAAAATAAAACAAATTAACCCGCACTTTACGTTAGAAAAGAATCGTGTCTGTAGTGATTTAGACCAGAGAGAGGAGAGAGGGAAGGGGGTGGCTGTGGAGGACTGTTTTCTTACACACACACACGCGCGCACACACACCAGTTTACTCGCTCGCGGGTGAGTCTCTATTTGGTAAATTGGTGTGGGTGTGTGTGAAAGTCGTCCTACACACACATACAAACACGCACACGTGGTTACAGTGTCCTAGATAACCATACACGTACGCACGGGTGTTGACTATACGAATGACGCGTGCCCACTGAACATGGGAGACGATTACCCACAATTCCAAAGCTCAAGAGAGAGAATAACCATTGGCTCAGTTGTGATCACGCGCCGCTTAGCATCAAAACAAGAAGCGAATGTGTGCCACATGATACTGGATGATGCATGGTACTCGTAAGGCTCGCTCGTTTTTCAGGTCAATATTTATTACTAATTTTTGCTTGTCTTGCGGAACGCTCGCAAACCGGGTTACTTGCAATCCGAGGTTCCACTGTGTGCGTGCGTGCGTGTGTGCGCATACAGTACTGGGCAAAAGTCTTAGGCGCCATATTATCTTTAGTACAAATTTTCTTATATAAGTTTATTATGCCTTCATTATTATGTACAAGACCATAACCTACAAAGATGCACTAAAATTTATGAATAATTAATATTACAGAAGAATATTTGCATACCTGTAAAGAAAGCGACATATTACATGACAGACCAGTTTTCAGATGGAAAAAATAAAATCAATGTTATTAATTCATTAATTTTAGTGTATCTTTGTAGGGAATAAACTTAATAAAGATATAATAAGACATAATAAACTTAAATAACAAAATTTGTACTACAGATAATATGGCGCTTAAGACTTTTGCACAGTACTATGTACATGTATGTATGTGTGTGTGTGTGTGTGCATGTGGCTACATTTATTCACACATTGTGCTCTTGATCGCTTAATAATAATATTTTACATCTCAGGTTTAAAATCCTGTGGCTCACCCTGTGCCAGCTCCATAATGATTTTGAGATTGAGGTAAGCACACACAAACACACACACAAACACACACACACAAAACAAATATTAATACCACGTAGTATGTTTGATCTTTGAGCGTGTGAACATTGTGTTGTTGTGGTGGCGTTTCAGTTCCTGCCGATATACACTCCCAGCTCGGAGGAGACGAGGAACCCTCAACTCTTTGCTCAGAATGTGCGCCGCATCATGGCCAAGTAAGACCTCGTCTTTGTGTGTGTGTGAGGGAAAGAGAGAGAAATACAGTTTCCCTAAACATGGTCATATATGCTTGCATAATTGTGCATGTGTGCATACAGTCAGGGTCTTCTAATTTTATTTTTAGAATCATTAACTCGCTTCCCATCTGTGTGTGTGTGTGTGTGTGTGTGTGTGAGAGGTCAAGTGTGTTTTGTGTACTTGGAAAGGAAGCTTGCATGACCATGTTCCTGTATGCGTGTCTAGAAAGCTTGCGAGACACGATCTGGCAACCTGTGTAGGAATCCGGCACAGTGGTGTGTGTACCGGGGCAGCACGGAAAAGATAGAGAGAACACAAACACACGTTAAGATCTGTTCTTTTTTTATGTGATACCCAGGGTTAACTGGAAACCAGTTAGTTCCTGTTCTCGCTTATGTTTTAGCAGTCGTTCCCTCACTGGCCTCTCTCTCTCTCTCACTCTCTCTCTCTCTCTCTCTCTCTCTCTCAAACTGAAACCACACCCGCATCAATTCCTCTGTCCTAAATATGTAATAAAACTAAGTTTTTATTTTTAAAACTTTAATACAAAATTCAGTAAATTCAGTTTGTGGTGGATAATTGTGTGTGAAGCCATCTGAGGGGAAAGCTTTTATTTCCCATGGTTCTGTCTTATTTCCACTTTTCCTCAGCCCCAAGGTCTGCATGCTAGCTAGATTAAATATTAGCACCAGCAATCATTCTGTCTCCAGTTTTCCAGGTGCCTAGCAACAGTGTTCTTACACTTGTGACCGACTTTTTGTGGGGTTTTTTTTGTTTGTTTGTTTTGTTTTTTTCCCCCCTTTCATTTCAGTTAGCATGTGATGCTAAGTAAATTTTCAGTCACACACAGAGCATTTCATAATAAATTTATTTAAACATCTGAGGCAAATGTCTGAGAGTTGGTCTCATTTTAAGTCTCACTGTAGTTTTATATCAATCGTATATATAAGACCTGACTAGTTAATTAGTTATTTTTAGCCTAAGCACTTTGACACCAGGTTTACTAGGAACAGTGTTTTTCCACTCCTGATTTTTTTTTTTTTTTTATATCCCCAAAAATAGCAGGTGACACTAATTATGTTTTCAGTCATACAGAACCTTTTTCTAATAATTTTGCCTAGACATCTGAGGTAAATGCTGGTGTTCTTGCTGGTGTGGCATGTTATCTCACGTCTAGTCTCCCGTGACTTAATATCGAATGCATACATTACATATACATTACATTACTAGCTAAAATTTATCCTTGGCGATTAGCTAGTTTATGTAACGTCTCCAGGCCTTGTGTCTAACAACAGGGTTTTCACTCTTGTGACAAGAATTATTATAATTTTTCTTTATATTGTATCATTTTTTCATAACGTCTTTGAACCCATAATTCATGAAAGTTCATTTAGTCGGGCACACCAAGTATGTTTTCAGTTATATTGAGCTTTTTCCTATTAATGTATCAACATTTCTGAGGTAAATGTTGCTGTTGTCTAAAAATTAGTTTCATATCCCATCTTCCTGTGGCTTTATATCATCTGTATAATGAGCAAGCAAGCTAAAACATTAGCCTCAACGATTAGCTAGTTTGGACTTGGATTAGCAGGTGAATTACATTTTCCGTCAAACAGAACCTTTTCTAATAATTTTATCTACACATCTGAGGTAAAAAGTTTGGTCTTAGTTTTACTCTAATTTCCTCCGTTTTTTTGTGGATTTATATCGACCCTATTTATAAAGAGTCAACCAAAATGTGTATACATACTTCAGGAAAAGAAAAATGGTCTTTGTCTATCGGTTATTCCCTTTCAGGGGTAGTCACAGCGAATCATCTGGCTCCATCTAACTCTGTCCTCTGCATCCTCTTCTCTTACTCCAACTAACCTCATGTCCTCTCTCACTGCATCTATAAATCTCATCTTTGGTCTTCCTTTAGACCTCCTGCCTGCCAGTTCCAACCTCAGCATCCTTCTACCAATATGCTCACAATCTCTCCACTGAACACGTCCAAACCACCTCAGTCTGCCCTCTCTGACTTTATCTCCAAACATCTAACATGGGTTGTCCCTCTGATGAACTCCATCCTTGATCCTATCTATCCTTGTTACTCCCAAAGAGAACCTCATCATCTCTGCTACCTCCAACTCTGCTCCTGTCTTAGGGCCACTGTCTCTGTAGAACATTGCTGGTCTCACCACTGTCTTGTACACCTTTCCTTTCATTCTCGCTGATACTCTTTTGTCACATAACGCAACTTCTCCACCTGCTATTCTAACCTGCCTGTACTCGCCTCTTCACCTCCTTTCCACACTCTCCATTGCTCTGGACTGTTTACCCTAAGTACTTAAAGTCCTGCACCTTCTTTACCTCTGCTCCCTGTAGCCTTAGGTTCCACTTAGGTTCCTCTCATTCAAACACATGTATTCTGTCTTGCTACATCTAGTCTTCATTCCTATGCTTTCCAGAGCATACCTCCACCTCTCTAGATTTTCCTCCACCTGTTCTCTGCTCTTGCTACAAAGCACAATGTCATCTGCAAACATCATTGTCCATGGAGACTCCTGTAGCAACAGTGTTTTTCCAATCCTGAAAAGAAAAATAGTACTATATGTACATTATATTAATGTTATCATAAGAACATCATATATAACATATAAATGTAAGAATAATTTAATACTAAATTTACTGCTATAAGTTTTTTTTTTCCCCTTGAAGTGTGTATACATTTATTTTCATTTATTTATTTTATAAAACCAGTCATTAGCTAGGTTGTTCTAGTTGCCTAGCAACACCATCCTCACAATACCTAAAATGCTGATGTTTTTAATGTTAGGATACATGAAGGTTACTTCCTGATACAAATTGTCATACTTTCGTAATTTATCATTGAATCTGCAACCAAATCTAATAAACAACCAAAAACAATATGTGCGAAACAGTATTTGCATCTATGAGATTAAGTTGAAGTTTGGTTAGCAGTTATGCTAAGTGGGTTTTTATTTTTAAAACTGTCACACATCTGAGGTACATTTTTACTAATTTTACTATTTACTGAGGTAAATATTATTGATATTACCAATTTCCAACAGTATAATCATATTTTTGCTTATACGAACAATCAAAACATTTAGTTTACTTTTATTTCATATGTCGAGGTAGCACTGTTTATCCAAATGTAAGCTAATTCCGTTCTCATTGTAGTTGTTTTGAAAATTTTCTTAGTAAAAAAATTTCTGAGGTGCATGTTGAAGGTCTGGATGGTTCTGTGTTTTTATTTTTTATTTTAACGTTTTTTTTTTTTTTTTTTTTTTGCTGTTATGTAGTTAGATTTGACAGCAAGCAAACTAATAAGCTTCAGTCAGTAGCCTAACAATAGATTTTTTAAATACCTTTCTTTTTTTCTCTCTATCTCTGTGTGTGTGTGTGTGTGTGTGTGTGTGTGTGTGTGTGTGTGTGTGTGTAGAGCGCTGCAGGTCCCTGTGACTGATTACTCATTTGAGGATTGTCAGTTGGCCATGGCGGAGGGACAGCTTAGACTGCCAGTGGACACGAGTCTGCTAGAGTTCGCCCGACTTGTCCGCAGACTGGGGTGAGACACACACCCTTGCACACTCTCTCTCTCTCTCTCTCTCTCTCTCTCTCTCTCTCACACACTCACACACACACACACACACACACACACACACACACACACACACACACACGGTCAGACAGTCACACCACTGACTCATAACTTCTCTTACCAGTTTGTTTAGGAAAGAAAATACTCAGTGTTGTGGAAGTGTGTCGATGAGTGGTGTGATGAAGCAGAGTCAATTTTACATCTCTGAAGTTGATCATTTTCCCATAATGGCACACCCTGGAATCTTCTAGGTTTTTTTTTTCCCCACTGTTCTACGGAAACCCTAAATTACTTCAGTCTTTATACTCTTACAAATTGCTGATACTGGAGACTCCTTCCCTGGTTGTTACATAAACATTTCAGTATGTGAGTGAGTTTTAGTAATCTGTCTAATCCACTAGGCGTGATACTGTACAGTTGTTGCTATAGAAACGATAACATGAATCATAACAAGCATATTAATATGAGCCATTTTCTCATGTGTGTGTGTTCATTCAGGCTGAAGCGGGAGAAGAGTGAGATTGAGGATTACAGTCGGAGAGCGTGGGATCTGCAGGGAATAAAGCAGAACGCTGAGCAGTTCGCTCGCTTCCTGAAGCAGCCACTGTCCGATGTGCTGCGCGACATGTTCGCCCTGTTCGACGAGGTGAGGACCTGTGTTATTATCATTAACTCCTTTTCATCTGCACTTAGTCATCGGGGTGTGATAATAGTGTTTGTGTAAATGACTTTACATTCATCTGATGTCACTTGGTGAACAGAGATGACAAAATAATAAGACAAAGCTGCGTGTAAATGCTTTGGGAAAAACTAATCATTTTCTATCAACAAGTTCAGCTGATTTTTATGTGTCCATCTGGATTATGTATTTTTGTTATTGATAAAAATGGTGTATTTTGGTGTGCTTTCTGCACCGTGTTTAGCTGCTTTTTTTTTTTTTTGTCTTTCTATTTAAAATCACGCAGCACGATGAGGGTTTGATGGACGTGCGCGAGTTTGTCATCGCCTTCTCTGTAGTGTGCAGACCCGCCAAAACGCTGGAGACCATCGAGCTCGCCTTCACGGTGCGTGTACATGTGTGGGTGCGCGGGAGTGTCTTGTAGTGACACTCATCAGGTTTCTCAATATGACAGTTTGGGTCGGACAGGCTACGCCCACTAGAGATCGAACACATTGATATAATATTTGAGACGATGTTTCCCCCTTGTTCTTTTCGGGCTCAGATGTACGAGGAGGACGAAGGAGTAACAGAGGAAGAGCTGGAGTGTATCCTGCACACGGCGCTGGGAGTGACAGAGCTCCGAGTGTCGCGACTCTTCCGCGCCATCGACGTGGCAAACAGCGGAAGAGTGACGTTTGGTAAGAAAAACAGGAAGCTTTAGGACCAGCTGTGACACGTGTAGGTGCACAGAGGTAACACTTTGCATGTTAGAGCCAAATCACAGTAGGCGGAGCTGAAATTTACTGATTGGCAATTAGTACAGGTACGTGCCCGTCTACTAGATCGTGTGCTAATCAGCTATAAAGTAATGAATTTGTGTCAGCCATTATATAGAAAGGAAAAATTCCCCAGAAATGATTCAACTTATGATCATTTGGTAGTTAGGAGCATAGCCGTAACTATTATGAAAACCTTTTATGAACCTTTAATAATGTCCTCAGTATAAATATAATATTTTGTTCAAGTTGTAGTAAAATAACTTTTATTTCATATTTAACGAACATGGGACCAACAAAATGTTTTTGGAGCAGTTATAATTATGTAACAAAAAAAAATTACATATAAACTGAATTCAGCTAGTGACTTAAAAAAAAAAACTTTCATCTTTACAAGTTTTGTACTTCCCCTATAGCCAAAAGGTATTTAACTATTGTCTTGAGAATTTTTGTTTGTCAGACAGTATATAGAAAGAAAAAAATGTTAATATTTAGATACTAGATGCATAGTATCGTAAATATCATTAAAAACCTTTGTTGAACCTTCAATGTTCTTGAACAACAATCAGTTTTGAAGATTGGACCAATAAAATGTTTTGGAGTAGTTATAATTATGTAAATAAAATTGTACATACTGAATATAATTATATTGAGTTATATTCAAGTGTATATAGAAAAATGTTGAAGTTTTTCATCTTTTTTTAAATTGTTTTCTTTATAACCATAACATTTAATTATCTTTTTTTTTTTTTTCTTTCATTCAACCTTTTTGACAGAGATGTTCAGCAGTTTTGCCGAGCAGCAGCCCGATTTCGCAGAGGAGTTCCTGTACGCGGAGAACACGGGCTTCTTCAGCAACTTCCTGTCATTTGGCGTCGTCTCCAACGGCTTCTGCGCCGACTTCTCTCCCAGCGAGCGTCAGAAGAAGGCGGATTGAAGAACGTCAGGTCCTGGATGAAGAGTCAAAAATGAGCCAGTGCGTGAAAAAGTTTACTCATGACGCTCATATTCTTTTATTACTAATTTTTCATGTTTCTTTCCTATGTTTCTCCTCTTTTTTGCATATCCAACAACCAATGAAAAGGAGGGGGCATGATTTCGGGCAACTTTCCATAAGATCTAAATCATGTTTGAATTCCAGAAAACAGATTCCAGAGAGATTTGTGACACATTCAGGTTTTAGAATGTAGCTAGATGAAGTCATGTTGCCTAATTTTTTTTCTTCTATTAAACATGTTTATGATGTTAGTCAACAATCACAGTTATGTATCATTGTCATATATATAATTTTTTTTTCAAGAACTTGTGTAGCTAGCATTACAAGCACCGAATCAAAATCTTTTTGCAGTGAGAAGAGTTTGGTTTTTATTTGTTTCACTCTTCCATGAGCGTCTCGTTCCTCTTTTCCACATTTCTGATCGATGCTGGTTTCCGCATCACACTTTACTTGAAATCTGAGCACTTGTTTAGTTTTCATGTTTGAAATGCTGGAACTGAAAATAGAACAAAGTCTAAATCAGACTTTATATATTAAAAAACAAACTGTAGATGCCTTTCATTAGTGTGCATGAGTTTGATGCTTGCTATCACAGTATTATAATTATTATCGTTATTGTTATTTTTATACTCTCGGATCTGAAAGTACCGGTGACCAAAATCTGATTTTTATCAGATCTGAGGTGCCGAACGATCCGACTCGTCTGATTTCACCTAAAGCCTGTCTTAGCCTGTTTTTTTTTTTTTTTTTTTTTTTTTTAATGTCATTTTGAGATTTCATTTCTTTTTGAAGCTCAGGGTTTTGGTCAGAGGTTAAAGTTTGCGGTCATGTCTCTTGCACATTGGCAAGTGGGGAACAAAAAAAAATAAAAAATTCGCTATGAACTTGTGCCAACATTAGTTTTGTATCACAATAATGTCTATCATTATCCTTATTGCTGTCCTATTATATTGGATTAAAAAGAGGTGCACGGTCTGACAGTCGCTCATTCCTCATTCGAGTACACAGTAATGACAATCTTAACGAGTCATATTTTTGTAACTTAAGATTAATTATAAATAAACATAAGAGAAAAAAATAATTGACAAAAAAGGCAAAATAGTTTACTAAGTATTTTTTTTTAGTTAGTGGTGAAAAAAGTAAAATTGACATCTTGTACTTTACTTTTTATACTATTCTTACCATTATCTATCGTACTATTCTAAATTTAAATCTTACAATCTTAAAAACTTAATTGTATTAAATTTCCATGTGATTCAGTAATTTTATTTTTTTATACATGTTTAAAAAGTCCTCAGTTAGCTAACTAATGCTAGCTGGCAAAACCCATGATCAATTTATTTGCACAAATTTTAAAATTACATAGCTTTGTGTTTACCACCAAAAACTACTGCTGACAAATAAAAATGTAATATTTTGGGGGGAAAAAAAAATTCTATTCGAAAGAAAAATGCAAGTTTATTGATGTTTTTATTTTTCAAGTCATTTTTAATTTTTTAGAATTAGAACATATACTTATAGCAAATTTTGGCCAGAGTAAAAAATAAATAAATAAAATAAAGCTGATTTGCGACAGTTACCATTGTTAAAATCTCTCTCTCTCTCTCTCTCTCTCTCTCTCTCTCTCTCTCTCTCTATCTATATATAAATAATAATAATAAATTTAGTTGTATTTATTAGCTAGGTCAAGATGTTGGCAGCTGTGAGACACACATAGTTTTATGTAAATTTTAAAATAATATTGTATGTTTAAAATATTCCTTGTTCCAGTTTTAACTTAAAACAGTAAACTGTGGACCAGTACAGACAAGAGTGTAATAATATCGTACACCCCACTGTGTAAATATTCGACAAATTATTGTGATATGAAAATTAAATATTGGCACACGCATTCACATTGCGATCTCTGTGAGAGAAACTGAAATCTAAAAAAAACATAATTGTTGTCATTTTTAATACCAGAGTCCAACATTTAACTTGTTTTTGTGTATGTTAGAATTGGAGACCAAAAACTTTTCACATTCACTCATGAAATAAATTTTACGTACTTTTTTTGTTGAACTTTCTGTAAATCAGTTTTGGCTTCAAAGTTCTGCGTGTCCCGGGAACAATATTCTACTTTAATCTATGATGAGCAAACAGACACGTGGACTCTGGTTCTAAGCTAACTTTGCTTTTTATGTTTTTCTTTCTCAATAATTATAATAATATTTTTTAAAGAATTCATGCAACATTCCCCCCAGATTAAATAATTAACTTGAGAACAGAATTTATTAAGGAATGAATCAGCTGTGACATAATTGTATAACTTTAATAGTAATGATAAATTGTTGGTAGTTCTCTAGTGACAGAGGTTAGTTTTCTTTCAGCTGCTATGTTTTTGGTCATTTTGCTGCTTCAATTAAATACACAACAGAAACAGGGTGAACTATGTGAGTTTTAGCCCTGAGCAGCGTCAGAACCCAGAGACATCACAAGATCAGAGGTTTGTTCATTTCTGCTGGGGTTTTTTATTTCCCTTTTTGTTTCATTTTCTGGGGCAGAAATGTTAAATTGCTGACTGAAAGTGTTTGTTTCCTTTGACCCCCCCCCCCCCTCTCTTTAACTCCCATGTTTGATATTTATAAATTATTATTTTAATTTATTTTATTGCTTTTACAGCTGATCTCCTCACAATGTGAAATTTTCCAGGAGTTAATTTTAGAACTTTCCTGGCAGACAATTATAGATGAAACTTTTATTTTGTACATTGTTTTGGGTTTTTTTTTTTTTTTTGGACCATTTTAAAAGATGTCCCATTTTCAATTTTTTTTTTTTTTTTTTACTTCTGAATTGAACATTCTGTATGAATCTGTAGGTTTATATACCTTTGAACAATCAATACTTGTTTCTTTTACTACTGATACTAAGCAACTAAAGCGACCATATCCCTTTTTATATGCCACATTTCATAGATTTTCCTTTTTGTTTTTTGTTTTTTTTTGAGGATGGGAGATTTATATATTTTAGAGTTTTATAAACGGTTGCCCTTGCGCATGAATTACAGTAGGAATGTGTGCTGATACTTGCTCTTACAATTTATTGCAACGCTCGACTCAATTGGCGATTGGCTCGCACTCTCACATTTTTTAAAACAGTACTGTGATATAACTCTCAATCTAAGTGCAGCGGTACCTCGGCATACGAATGCCCTGACGTGCAAACTTTTGCCGTAACAATTAGAATTTTGCAAGAAATTTGCTTCGGCATATAAAGCAATTTTCAGCATACGCACGACCAAACCGAACAGAACGCCGGCCACGTTGTGCGTACGTCCGGGAGCCGCTCCAAACGTGTTTGCATCAGTGGAAAGCCAAACGAAGCGAGTTTGTGAATTTTACGAAACGCTGTTTCCAAACTCAACCCACGATACCGACGTTGCCTTCGGCATGCGTTTAACAGCTACTTGATTGTTTCCTTTGTTTGTTTTTTTTATATTGGTAATATTCTTGGGTTGCTGGAACAGATTGTCTTCATTTACATTAATTGCTTTTGGAAATTTTGTATTGCAATACGAATTTTCACCTTAAGATAATACCCCCTTAAGCAGTTTTGAATATTGCAAATGTACAGTATGGTATAGACAATTAGTGATGAGCACCTTTGGGAAGTATGGAAGTTTGTCTCTACTGCCGCGGAGACGTTTGATCTGTTTGTACCTCTGACGGAAGTCATGCTGTATTAATGCAGACATTATTATTATTATTATTGTTATTATTGTCATCTCAATTACTACTTTAGGTCGAATCGGGTACCACAGGCTTCGGGTTCTTTATTTTCCCAGTGTGAATGTACAAAGTGAATGTAGAGACAATCCGTCACTATTCCGTCCTCGACGTGCTTCCTCCACACCCCGCCCCTTTTTTTTCCCCTCCTCAAGCGTATGACGGGACGGAAACTCGTATGGAAATCATTCTTTTGTGCACTTTAGACTTTTTAGGTTTTCTTCATTCCTTCAGCTGGAAAGAAGTGTGTGATGGTGTGTGAGGACGGTTGCCAGTGTGGAGACGGTGACAATCCCCACCCCGCGCACTGGTTTAACAAGATGGACTTGTTTTGCATTTTATCTTTTCAGTTAACAATGTACTACAGGTTAGGCCAGAAATTCATAATTTTTATCTTTCCACAAAGGTGTGACTGCGTTTATGTCCAGTGTCCCTTTTTACCACCATAATGCTGGAGGTATCGTTGCCATGTTGCCTGTGTGTGGACTAAAACGATTTTTCCATCACTCCTGGTGATGAACACATTTGTTAATAAGACGCTGCAGTTATGCTTGCTGTGTACAAAAACAACCAAATTTCTGAATCGAATCTGCAACATGACACAGCTACTTTGTTTTCTGACGAATAACTACTTTATGCTGTTTCCAATTTTATGGCATTATCATATTTCATGTTTACATATTATATTTTGTATGCAGCATTAGCAAATTGTGCAAATCAATCAATTTGTGGCCTTCAAAAGTGTCAATGTGACCATGTTTACCATAATTTTTTCCCCCAAATACATTAAATGAATCTGTGAAGAGACCTGAAATAAATCACTGTAGATTTATTAACAGCCGTCTAAGATGCAGTTGACATTTGCACAATTTAAAATAATAATAAATGGTAATTTTTTTAAGCTATCTGGCTGCATGATGATGCAAAATTGCACGCTTTCCTTACTAGCTTTGGTTGATGTTAGAAGTCAAAATCATTGCTTACGTATAAATTTTGCGACCGGCCACCGTCTTCACACACTACTTCTGATTCTGAAGCATACGATGAGACTTTACGCGTTTCTGAGCGCATCCCAAGAATGTGTTTTAAAAGATATTACAAAAACCGTCTTCACTGCCAGTCAGATGATCAGATTATCACCATAGAAACCGAACAAAACCCCATGTGTGGATTATTATCAGGCGCCAGAGGTCTTGAGGGACACACACTGCCTGTTTTTTGCCGCTTCGGACTCCACTGAGAGTTCCAGGTGGCTTCCATCCAATCGTGTCCATTACTGTAGTTTTCCTGAGAGCTGAAGACGAGGGACTGGCTGCGTCTCTCTGATGGCTCTGGCTTTTTATTTTCTAAGCTTTTTTTTTTTTTTTTTTTTTTCATGAAATGTTTTTCCACATGTCTTGTTTTGACTGCCATGTAATGACTTACCATTCCAACCCTTGAATAATAATAATAATAAAAAAAAAACATTTCACAACGAAGGATGCCTGCCTGCTTGTTTACAGAATGAATAATTTGCTGATAAATGCGCTTGATCAGGGGACATTTGGGTGAAAATCACCTTTGTGGCAAAGTGCCGTGAGAGATTCTGGTTCATGTTAACCTACAGCCAGTGAAGCTGTAGAGCTCTGTGAGCTCTGGAGGTCACAGTGTTACGGAACATGGGGTCGAGCGACGCATCCCTATCCCACGACTCTCCGTATAAACATAATATAATTGTCCAAAAAATCCTTTGACATTCATGAAATGCTTGTAATTATACTTCAGTATACCAGAGTAACATCTGACACAAAGATCTAAAACCACTGAAGCAGCAGGACTTTGTGAAAGTTAATATCTGTGTCACTCTCAAAACTGTCTTAATCCTATATGGCACAAGCCTGGCACGCGTTGGCTAAAGACGATCCTGTTTGTTTGCGAAGGTCATTCATGGGTAATTCTCCAGAAATAGTTCAACTGATCTGGAATCAACATTTATTGTACGGTTAAAGTCTCTGAGGTCACCGAGATGCGCTGGTCCTGTCACACCTGAATGAACAGAGTGCGCCATCTGGTGGTAAGTGTGTTCTTCATAAACATGAGCACTCCTAGTAAATCCCTTTAGAACCTCTCAAAAGGTTCTTTATACTCCAGTGTTTGTAAAAAAAAATCCCATGATTGAGTTTAAGAAAAGATTTAAAACGGAAGCCCTTCGGATACCTGGAGCTTAGGTTAATGTT
Source organism: Clarias macrocephalus (assembly GCA_011419295.1). Classification (NCBI taxonomy): domain Eukaryota; kingdom Metazoa; phylum Chordata; class Actinopteri; order Siluriformes; family Clariidae; genus Clarias; species Clarias macrocephalus. Next base: position 15,965 of record JAAGKR010007065.1, on the reverse strand, counting down.
TGTTTGGCTGTTTACAATAAATGATGTGGAAGTTCCCGGGGGTTTGTGGGTAGGATATCGGCAAACAAATGGTTAGTTACAAGTGGTGTGTCAGAAAGAAATAGAGAGAGAAAGAGAGAAAGAGCTCGGTGCTACGGAAGTGTTAGTCGTTTCTCTACACAGACATCTACAATACTGAAAACATTTATTTAGGAGTGTGGCTTCACATCAGATCAATGGCGCCTCCTGCTGTTGAAGACGTGTGTGTGGTAGAACTTTTTGTGGACTCAGCTGTGTGTTCTGAGATCCAGGAAACGTGCAAATGTGGGACCTGGAGGCGGATGCATTGGAGACTGGAGGTGTCAGATGGGGGCGCTCTTCAGCATAGCAGCGTTTAGAACACAGGAGGAATATTTGCTACGCGCCTGAGTGATTTAAAAAAAGTTCATATTTAGATCGTGTTATAATCACAATAACGAATTAGTTAAATCATGTATAACTTGTATTGTTAGTTTTTGAGAACTTTGCGAACCAAATACAAATTTTTGCCCTGTAAAGTCGTGTGTGTGTGTGTGTGTGTGTGTGTGTGTGTGTGTTTTCTTGGCCACAGCGGACATGCTAGCTCAGGGGCGACCTACTTCACTTATTATTAATAATAATAATAATAATGCACTAATAATAAATGTACAGACAAGAAGCTGATCAAAACTTTTGACAAGCAGTGATATACAAATAAATGAGTAAAAGGAAAAAGTGTGCAGACATAACGTCACAACAAATAAGGCTGCTATTAATTGCTTTGAAAATGACTAAGGACGTGGTAATGTTAAAGATTGTTTCAGATTGTACAAGTACACAATAAATAAGAAGAATATTCATAAAAATGACATCTTGGCCTTGCATGTAAAAAATACTTTTTTGTGAAAATAGTTTTGTGCAGCCTGTACGTTTGGTATGTCTAATTAGGCCCAACCTCCCTTCCATGGCACAATAATTTTCTTCAAAACAATCATCATGGTGGAAACAGAGCCACCACACAAAAAAGACGCAAACTTTTCACGAAATCTGGCTGGAAAAATCTTCACTTGTTTGTTCTGACGCCTTTTCACATGACCGTTGCATTTGCACACTCGTTAATATTTAGTAGCATCTCCCAGAGGTGGGCGTGTCCACAGGATCATCCTTGTCTGTATTCAATTATACAACACTGTATTTGCTATAGTGACTTTATTTCATTTTTTCCTCTTCATTTTAACACATTCTTACACATGTAATACGCGGTTTGAGAACCGAGCATGGTTTGTGTCAAACAATAATAAAAAAAAAAATAATAATAAAAATGGTGCATCTCTGCCCCCTAGTGGCCAGACATCAGCATATATTTTATGTTTTTCCACACTTAAACACTAACAGTTGGTGTGATGTATAAGTGTTTGTGTCTCACGAAAAATAAGATGAAGACACATTTTACAAAAGGTCAATGATTCCAAAGATCAAAGAAACATTAAAGAACAAAAAACATTAAAATGTGGACAGAGTGTGTGAGGCCTTCTTCATGATTTGGCCTAAATATATTATTATTATTATTATTGTTGTTGTTTTTTATGCTTTAATCCCCGAGGTTAAATTGATTGTGATGACTTACTGTAGGTGTATGTGTGTATGCCCCCTGGTGGTCAAACCAGCACATGCAGACACACAATAAAATCACCGGTGTATACAGCGTAATGTAACACTAATTAAACAAAGGACCATATAATAAAAATTATTATTTATTTATTTTCCCATTAATCATAACTTTACTTTCTGTGAGTGCTGTGAATTGTCATCAAGGTGTAGCTTCCAGAATTCTGCATTTATACTGTATGATGTGATGTTGAATTGTAGTTTAAAGTCCATTATGACTATGATTTTGGACTTAATGCTATAATTGTGTAAGCATACTGTATCTGATTGTAATGTCCTCTGCATCCTCTTCTCTCACACCAACTAACCTCATAGCCACAATTCTTGCGTAGTTCCAAACAGATGAGCAGATATAAATCTCACACTAGTTGTTTTTAACTGAAGGAACACCTTTGCATAATAAAGCTGTTGTCTTTCTTGTGCTTGAAAATCAAAGTGGTCACTTAAATATGGCGTGATGTCACAGTCTAGTGTCGCCGTACAGCAAAAGAACGGTTCAGGGTTCAATTATAAACTGTATGGAAATGGTGGTATATGGCAGAAAAAACCAGATCCAGTCATTAACTGATGAAATAATGAGGTTTGTATTGCTTTATACACACACACAAAACAGGAGGAGGATGAGATTCAGGGTGGATCCAGGCCAAAATAATAAACTAAATGGTATTTATATTTAGTAGCTGGATTATCTGCAAAAAAAAAAAAAAAAAAAAAGCAGCACAAACAAAAATCCGGGTCCCTTCCCCGAGTCCCTAAACCAAAACCATTCAATAAATTCCCTCTTCCCAAAATAAATGGCAGCCGCACCCCTACTACTGCTGAGTGCACAAACATACAGTGAAATTATCTACAAATATATACAAAGAGCAACTAAACCAAAGGGGCAAAGCAATAATCAAAGTCAATGGAGGCAAAAAGTCAAAACCAGAAAACAACCAAATATCAAAACTCCAGAATCACAACCTCCCTCCTCTTCCCCGCGTCTCTCTCCAGAGCAACCAAGCGTTTACACAAAGCAGAATATTTTTATTATTTTTCATTTTCATTCATTTGTTTTACTCAGTAGCGAATATGATTTACAAAACTTTAAACTAAACATACTTAAGTAAAAGTAAAATTACAGATTTTAAAAACTACTTTTAAAAAGTGTCTGACAAAAATATGATGAAGGAAACAGTGCAAAATGCCTTCATCTATAAATCTGCACAGAACAAACTGTAAATTGCTTTCAACTTTAACACCTTAAAAGGACAACTAAAGTTCTTTTTTCTGTTGAACTGAGATTAACAACTTATAACAATCAATGAATGCAAACCTCCCAGGTAAAAAAAAATAAAAAATCATAAATCTCATATTGCATTTTATCTTCCTTCACATAGTGTCATAGTATTAGATTTAATTAGAGACATGGTAGTGTCTACTATCTCGTGGTCTGGATTTGGACCGAGGTCCACCAGTTGGCAACCGCTGCTCTAGACCGTTGACCCTAAGTACTTAAACTCCTGCATTTTCTTTACCTCCCTTCTTTAGGCTGCTCCCTATAGCCTCATCACTCCACCTGGGTCCTTCTCATTGTATTCTGTCTTGCTACGGTGAACCTTCATTCCTCTGCTTTCCACCAACTCCACCTGTTCCCTGCTCTCACTACAAAGCACAACGTCATCTGCAAACATCATAGTCCAATGGAGACTCCTGTCTAACCTCATCTGTCATCCTGTCCATGAAGAGCCGATTCTTGATGCAGACTCCACCATCCTTCTCTCCATCATGTCAAGTCACTACTGTCACTCCTAATCTCTTGCCTTTCCTCTTCTCTCTCTCTCTGCCTATGGACATGATTTCCTCCTTTCCTTTTTCAACCATGTTATGTTTAGCAATAAGTGCTTAGGGTCAATGATCCAGAGCAACTGAATGTGTGGAAAAGGAGGTGAAGAGTTGTGTTCTGGCAGGTTGGAATGGGTGGAGAAAAGTGTCCGGTGTGTGTGTGTGTGTGTGGTGTGTTAAAAAAGTATCGGCGAGAATGAAAGGAAAAGTGTTCAAGACAGTGGTGAGACCAGCGATGGTCTATAGCTTATAGACAGTGGAACTGAATAAAGTCAGGAGGCAGAGCCGAAGAGTTCGAGGTTACTGTATCTTTGGGAGTGACAAGGTTTTCTAGATTTCTAAAACAGAAGCTGTCTGGTTGCAGCTGGTCTCGAACCACCATCAAGTCAAGTCAAGTAGTCAAGTAGGCTTTTATTGTCATTCCAACCATATACAGTTAGTACACAGTGAAACGAAACAACGTTCCTCCAGGACCAGGGTGCTACATACATACATCAACCACACTAACATGCACAGACAGGTTTATACCACAACTCCACATTGCCTGCTGGATCACTGTTTCTTTTTCATATTTGTGTCTTTTACCCAGCCACCAAAACACACCAGCATCACCTCTTGTACATTTCAAAGACTTTTTTATTTTGCTTCTGCGTATACTGTAATAGCACAATGGTGTGTTGACTCAGTGTTTCTCCAAGTCTGGTTTGCATCTCACGTATGGTTGTTTGTGTCAATCTGATCATATGACTAATATGGTAAATTAAATAATAAAAATTTAATTTGATTAGTTTTTCAAAAAAAAAGTCTATGTTGCAAAGCAGCTTTATACAATCAAAAGAAAATTATGGAAATTTGTATGAAATGTGAAAAACGTATATGAATCAAATTGATTAGGTAGCCCCTGATGATCAAGCGGAGGTTGACGGTGCTGAAGGAGAAACACCCTGAGATGGCAATAGGAAGAAACCTTGAGAGGAACCAGACTCACTGAATATTCTGGTGACTGAATATTTAGAGTCAAAATTTTGTTATACTGTACCTTAGATACTGTTGCTCCAGTTAAAAGGAAAATGATTGGACATAAGAAACTCGCTCGCTGGTATAATGACCACACATGCACTTTAAAACGGACCGCTGGGAAATTAGAACTCAAATGGCGTCAAACTAAATTGTTAGTTTTTCAAACAGCATGGAAGGAGAACATCCTGAATCACACACACACACAAAAATTCTAGTGCTGATGAATTGTTTTTAACTCTCCACTCTTATAGAAAATAACAAAAATAATACTTGTGAACTTTTCCAGTAACAAAATTGTAACTATTAGGCCAAAAATTCAGGCTTTCAAACCAGACAATTTAAATGATACAGATGATAAAATAACCACATCACATCAGAACCTAGAATGCTTTAATTTAATTTCTTCTTCAAAATTGTCAACCTGTGAATTAGATCCTATACCAACACATTTTCTCAAGCAGATAGTACCAGCAATAACAGAACCCCTGTTGAAAATAATAAATTCTTCTCTCAGTATTGGGTATGTTCCAGCATCCTTTACATTAGCAGTTATTAAAACCGATAATTAAGAAGTCTGACCTCAACCCTTGTCAGCTGTTCTATTACAGGCCGATATCAATCCTCCCCTTTATCTCTAAGATTCTGGAAAAGATAGTAACGGAGCAGCTATGTTCATATCTAAATATAAATAGCATACACAAACTGTATCAGTCAGGATTTAGGCCTCATCACAGCACAGAGACAGCACTCGTTAAAGTAGTAAATGGCCTCCTATTGACCTTTGATCAGGGTTGTGTCACTATACTTGTGTTACTCAAACTCAGTGCAGCTTTTGACACCATTGATCATAGTATTCTCCTTCTCAGATTAGAAAATGTAGTGGGAATTAAGGGAACGGCCCTCTCCCGGCTCATATCCTATTTGATTGATTGTTATCAGTATGTAGATTTAAATGGTGATTATTCTGCATGTTCTCTAGTGGAGTTTGGTGTTCCACACGGTTCGGTTTTAGGTCCACTGCTTTTTTTTCTTTACATGCTTCTTCTGGGCAACATAATTCGTATGCATGGTATTAATTTTCATAGTTATGCTAATGGCACACAGTTGTATGTCTCAGCAAAACCAGATGAGAAAAACCAGCTTAATAAAATTGAGCAATGTGCGAGAAACTGGATGTTAATTAACTTCCTTCTCCTTAATCCTGATAATACAGAAGTTCTAGTCATAGAATCACATGCAGCTAGAAGCAAGCCTTCTGATCACACTGTAACTTTAAATGGCCTTTCTGTTACATACCGTGAAACAGTAAAAGACCTCGGTGTGATTATAGATTCCAGCCTTTTATTTGAAGCTCATGTAGATAATATTACCAGGATAGCATCCTTTCACCTCAGAAATATTACCAAGAAAAGGAATATAATGTCACTAAATGATGCAGAAAAACTAGTTCATGCTTTTATCACCTCTAGGTTGGACTATTGTAACGTCTTACTGTCTGGTTGTTCAACTAGGTGCATAACTAAAAATACAATCTACACGAAACTCCTCCACTGTAGGTAATGATACGTGTGTTGAACATAAATATGTGGCAGTAGATGGAAGAACTAAAGAAATATGTAATGAACTTTGCAAACCTACAATTTACTCCAAACTTCAGTAATAAATCATTAGTAAATAACTTGTATTTGTTTAGGATTAAAGATGACTATGGGATCATTTAGCACATACAGTATGCAGCTGCCGCATTCTTCTCATCCCACAATGATCAAATGACAAATCTGAGTGGGTGTGGGTATTAAACAAATAAAGGAACTTACACACTGCAGCACACACACAGACACCATTAGTTCAACCATGTTTATTTTCTGGTAAGTACGATTGCACAATACTTTTCTTACATTTTGGGTATAATCAGGAATAAAATGGAATTTAATAAAAAAAAAATTAAATGAAAAAGCTGTTAGTTTAGAACATAGAATTTAGTTTCAGATGTTTAGTTTCAGATGTTAACTCCAACAAAACTATGAGCAATCTGACCCTCCTGTCTCTCTGTATATCCATATTTATATTCCTTCAGGGTGTGTGTGGTGTTAGCGAGTGTGTCCCCGTCTCTCGCCGGATGGATTCAGTCTCCTGGGTTTCCCCGCGGATACCGTCCGGACTTGAATGAATTTTGGAGGCGTTGTGCTCCGCCCGGCCACTTCGTGTCCCTCACACTGCTCCACCTGGACCTGGAGGAGAGCAGCGAGTGTGAGAACGACGGCCTGAAGGTAAAGGACAGGAAGCTGTTCATGTCTTCTTGCCTATGTTCCTAGTATTGTGTTTTTTTTCTATAAACCACCTTTTAATTCATTTTAAAGACAGATTTTCTTGAAGTTAATTATTCATCCCTTTTTTCTGTTCTATCTTTAGTCACCTTTCTTGATTTTCCCTGCTGATTTATTGTTTTTTTGCGGTGACCGATTTTACCATCTTGGATTATCCTTCGTATCTGCTTAAAATCTATTGCTTTTGTTGGTTGGTTTTTTTCCTGTTTCTGTCGGACAGATTTCTGAGGATGGCCGCTTCATCGCTAACTTGTGCGGCAAAATGACATTTGACGAGCTCCAGAAGTCTGTTAATCCCTCGCTGCGCTCGTCCTCTGGAGGCTGTCTCTCTATCAACTTCTACTCTGACTACTCCAACACGGAGAGACACGCAGGATTCAAGACTTTTTACACAACTCAGGGTAAAATAACATCGCGCCATGTTTAGGGTTGGATCTGTCCCCAGCGCTGTAGTAAGAATCTCGTAAAGGATTAAAAGCTCATGGCGAGAGCTAACCTTTGACCTTTCCCTACAGATATTGATGAGTGCTGGGAGAACAGTGAAGTGGAGTGTTCGCATTTCTGTCACAATTACATCGGAGGCTACAGCTGCAGCTGCAGTCCGGGTTACTACCTGGACCCCGATGAGCACACATGCCGGGGTAAGCGTCTGTTCTTCCTGTCTCCGGCACGGACGAGCCTTCGCTCGCTACCCTCCGACCTGCTGCATCCTCCAGTCTCCATTCCCCCCGCTTTTTAAAGATTTGTTTTAATCCCCATTATTTCCCCCTTCCTTTTGCATTACTTTTTTATTCCTTCCTTTAAAAAAAAGGAAACAAGCATGCGCTTCCTGTTTTTTTGCTTTCTCTCTCCTCACATTCTTCCATTCTTATTTTAGCTCTTTCTTTAAAGAAGCAACCCAAAAAAACACCCCCTTTGGAGGGATACACACAGCTCCTTTTAGACCAGTGATTAAAGCCTTGAAAAAAATCAAAACCACCTTGTTCACAATGAAGAGTTTTGCTTGGCCTTCCAGGAAGTTCCTCTTTCAGTTCTCTGTTTGCTTCCTGTGGTGCTTGGAGACTGCGGTAGTGAAATCACAACCGTGGACACTTTCACATCCTCAAGCAGGGCAATTTTACAGACTCAGCAGTAGGAGAACGGGACAGGGGTGATATTTACTTTTTGTTTTTGAGTTTATGTGGTGTTCTCTTTTATGCAACCTCCTGGGATTCCTTTATTTCATGGCATGGACTTTCCAGAACTGAGAAAAGTTTTGGTTGAGGGTTGTTAAGTATATTTCACCCAACTCCTACTCCATCTGCAGGTATTTTTGTCTGTGCTGCTCAAAAGTAAAAATCACCAGAACGGACAACATTCTGTGTCTACACCTGCCTCGGTTTCTCCTGCAGTAACTCTCAGTGTCCTGTCTGTCTATTCTGCCACTCGTACATTAGCGAGTAAAATTTGTAAACCTGCCCTTGTGTCTTTTTCTCTTTCAGCCAACTGCACAGAGAATCGTTACGGCGCTGGAGTGTTGACGCCTCCTGGCAGTCCCGGGCCATACTACGAGAATGCAGATTGTTTATTCAGTCTCTCTGTGGAGGAAGGAGATCAAATCGAGATAAAATTCACTGGAGTGTTTGATGTGGAAAAAATAGATGGACTCTGCGTCGACTTTGTCAAAGTACGTACGAGTGTGTAACTGTGAGCGGGTATGATTTGTACTATTTACCTTTTAGGAAATGCGCATTTAGGAAAAGGGAGCAGACTGTGCATCACAATATGCACAGCTACAAAAAAGATGTACAGTACAGAGCAAAAGTCTGGATACCTTCTCAATCAAAGAGGTTGAATTTGTATTATGGCAAGAAAAAGCAGCTAAGTGAAGAAAAACGAGTGGCATCATTACTTTAAGAAATGAAGGTCAGTCAGTCCGAAAAATTGGGAAAACTTTAAAAGTGTCCCCAAGTGCAGACACAAAAAGCATCAAGCGCTACAAAGAAACTGGCTCACATGCGGACCGGCCCAGGAAAGGAAGACCGAGAGTCGCCTCTGCTGCGGAGGATAAGTTCATCCGAGTCACCAGCCTCAGAAATCGCAGGTTAACAGCAGCTCAGATCAGAGAGCAGGTCAATGGCACACAGAGTTCTAGCAGCAGACACGTCTCTAGAACAACTGTTAAGAGGAGACTGTGTGAATCAGGCCTTCATGGTAGAAGATCTGCTGGGAAACCACTGCTAAGGACAGGCAACAAGCAGAAGAGACGCGTTTGGGCTGAAGAACACAAGAAAGAACACAAGAAAGAAAACTCGCTGAATGAGAAGGGGTGTCCAAACTTTTGCTCTGTACTGTAGATCATTAAAGTACGCAAAGTGCTTTGTGCAACTGATCTACTTCCACTTAAAAATGTAGTTGGCTGTTTCCCAAATGAGAAACAGGATGCCGTTTTTTTTTTTTTTCAGAACCTCTTTGTCCACACTGGTCTGTCTTCTCTCCTCAGGTTAAGACGGACACCGAGACCTTTGGGCCATTTTGTGGGAAGGACAGACCCGCTGACATCCACACCGCAGCCCAACACGTTCAGGTCATCTTCCACTCTGATCAGGGGGGAACAAATCAAGGCTTCTCTCTTCAGTACGGACCTAAAGGCAGGGTTACGACCAACCGTTAATGTTTAACCGCTAATCAAACGCATGATTGTGTCATTTTACTTACTTAACTGGGAACATCTATTTGGTTGATTGATCTTCCTTTGTAGTAATGGAATGTTCTGGAAAAGTGACACCCCATTCCACTGTATCTCCTGTGAAACAACGCTATCAGGTGGGCGAGAGAGTCACTGTGCGCTGTGAGATGGGATACGCTATCGCTTATGTGAGTATGCAGAGTGAAATGACATTTAACAAACGCTATTGGCTCTCATGTTGGATCTTGTAGATGTTCCTCTAGAAATCATCCAGAGGCGTGCAGAGAAGTATATATATAAAGTCATGTGACAAGTATTGACTCCACCCCCAATCTGCTGTGCACCTTAGGCTGAGTCTCCAGGGTTCACATTAAACAAAAGTCAGTATTTTATGACATTTATCTTGATTTCTCCCCCTTTTTTTCTGTGCACAGAAAAATTACAGTTTTGAATCCACGTGTCAGTTCAACGGGAAGTGGAGTGTCATACGCAACTGTGAAAGTGAGCGAAATTATTAAAGTGCTCACAAAGTGCTTGCTGTACAGCATATCATCACAATCCTACCATCAGTGTTTCTGTCTCTCATTTTCCGCAGTGGTGAACTGTGGGCCTCCAGAACTTTCAGAACTGATGGCGTTCACTGAAAAATCAAGCGAGATGTACAACAGCAAATTCAGTATTAATTGCTCTACACACTACTACCAACTTGTTGGAAATGGTGAGTGTGTACAAATACTGAGGCTAAATTACAAGGGCAAAGTTTAAATAGCAAAGCTTTTGTTCATTGTAGAATCATTGTGCGGGTGATGTGACACCTTGGATGCTGCGGCATTACTGCAGCCTGCTACCTTATTATCATGTCAAACATTTTAAACTTATCAAGACCCCATATATATTAAATATGACCCCTGCACTATTTAAGTAAATCATCTGCTTCTTTTCCTCTTTCAGCCAACTTCATATGTGACGCAACAGGAGAATGGGTGGCTGAAAATGGACAGATATTTTCACAACTTACCACAAAGTGTGTTTCAGGTACAGTATATCCACGCAAACAATATTGAACCTACACACACGTACATACTGTACGTATTACACAATGCTGTGATTTTTCTGCATATTTGTCTCACTTAAAATTTACTCAATCTGAATCACACAATGTTGCACAAAGGTAACCCGAGTAAATGCAAAATGCAGTTTATAAATACAGTGGAACCTTGGATTACGAGCATAATTCGTTCCGGAAGTGGGCTTGTATTCCAAAACACTCGTAAACCAAATCATCATTTCCCATAAGAAATAATGAAAACTCAATTTATTCATTCCGCAGCCCAAAAAATAAATACATAAAAATAAGATAACAGATAAGTGTTTCCGTTGGTAAAAAAGTACAAATAAATCCTGACAGATAAGTGTTTCCGTTGGTGAGCGCAGGCGCCGTGTGTGTGTGTGTGTGTGTGTGTGTGTGTGGAATTAGCCCCTTCCCTCTCCCCACCTCGCTTTTTAAGATTCACAACAAACACACACACAACGGAAACACCGTTTTAACAGGAAAAAAATAAATGTTTCTGAGACTGACATGAGCGTATATTAACAGACTCACTTTTTAAGTTTCACAACAAGCGCATAAACACAGCGGAAAAAAAGCGAGACTGGCGTGAACGCATACTAACAGGATCACTTAAGTTTCACAACAAATGGACACACATACAAACACGGAAACACTATTTTAACAGGAAAAAAAAGAAAAGGGAATCACTGCTGTAAAGTAAAAAAAAAACAAAAAAACAAATGAACCAGCACCTTACCTTTGAAAAGAATCGCGACAGAGCGGAGTTTCTGTGTGTTTGTGAAGCCGGGAGGGGGTGAAAAGGAGAGAGAGCGTCTGTGCGTGTGTGTGTGTGTGTGTGTGTCAGTGTCAAATTGCGTGCGCACGAGCAGAGTTTCTGTGTGTTTGCGAAGCCGTGGGGGGAGGGGGGGAGGTGAGAGAGTGAGAGAGTGACGCTCGGTGTCAAAATAAGAGTCGCATGTGTGATACATGATACTCGGCGCTCGTAAACTAATACTTGATCGGTTTCCGAATAAAAAATTATTAAAAATCTTTGCTCAGTTTGCGGAACACTCGTAAACCACATTACTCGCAATCCGAGGTTCCACTGTAATGATTTTATTTATTAAGGGAAAAGAGCTGTCCAAACCTACAGTATGTGAAAAAGTAAGTGTCCCAAACCTAAAAACTGGCTGTGTCAACATAGCTTGGTTACAAGTGTTTGTGATAACTGGGAATGAGTCTTTGTCCCACAATGGAGGGTTTTCGAGGATGAACGGCCTGTTTAAGGTCCTGCCACAGCAGACTGAGGTATCTGAAATAAATAAATTCTAAAATAGTACATAAATGGTTGGATTTCCTTCAATATGATGAGCAGAATTCCCAACATAAACTTTCTAACTTTAGTGTTAGAAAGTCAGAGAAATAAAAAGTGAAAGTAAAAGTCTTTGATGGGGAAACAGTTTCTATATATTTTTTCATAATTAATTAATATTCATTTCATATAAACCAGTCTATTTTTCAAAATAAAACTGTGGTTAGCCTGTTTTGTTTGTTTGTCAACTACACCAATTTTTATTTTTAATTTTTAGGGTCCATGAACAGATTTGATATTTGTAAACATCAATTTCAGTACAGTGACCCTATTCGTGACCAATGACCTAAATATTTCTCAATTTCACTTTTCACTTATTTTAGTATGTGGCATAACTAAATCATCTGCTGGCGGAAGAATCTTTGGGGGAAAAACTGCCACACTGGGCCAAATTCCCTGGCAGCTCCTAGTGAAAGAACCTCTTCGAGGAGGTGCGTCTCTAATTAATGACTTCTGGGCCATCACAGCTGCTCACGTGGTGGTGGTAAAGCAGAGACCACTGAAGTTCATCGGAGGGATGGTGGACGCTCAGAGCAAAAACCAGGTTGAAATGGAAACGGACAAGATCATAATTCACCCTGGCTATGATGAATCAAAAAGTCATTATGACAACGACATCGCCTTGGTGAAGATGTCTTCCCGAGTCCCTCTAAGTGAAAATATCATGCCCGTGTGTCTTCCCGAGAGAAAAAGTAGTGGACCAGTGATGGAGGGAAAGCAGGGGACAGTCTCAGGCTTTGGGGCGACATCAGACAGGAGGCAAAGGAGTCGATATTTGCAATATGGTAACGTGAAGGAATACTCAGGTCATTGTTTTGACACTACTCTAAAGGTCACGGAGAACATGTTCTGTGCTGGAGACACCGATGGACAAGTGGACAGCTGTAAAGGAGACAGCGGGGGTCCACTCGTCATTCCGATGCTGGGGTTTGGGTCTTCTGACACACCATACCGCCTCAAGGGGATTGTGTCATGGGGTCCACCAGTGTGTGGAGATGCAAGTTATAAAGGTTATTATATCAAAGTGGAGAATTACCTGGACTGGATTAGAGAAACGATGGAGAAAAATTAAAGCCTGACTGGACAATTCAGATCCATCAATCAGCCTTAATCCAATAACACGCGCTCTGTAATTTGGTGATTGCATTATTTACACACAACTGTGTCATGTGTATGAGTGATTCAGTAGACATTATTTACAACTAATCCAATTAAATATGTTTTGCTTAAATCTGATGAGTTCTGGTTTAATCAATTCTTTTTAAAGGAAACGAGCCTTTATTTCTATGAGTGGCCTGTAAGTGCAAACCAGAAACCAAAAGGCTGACAGCAAATCAGAAAGTATAGACAAAACAAAAGTAAAACCAAACAGCAGATGACAAAGCCATGAACACTGCACTACATGCAAAACGCAACAGCAACACAACCACAAATGCAACATTAAAGTCAAAAGATTCCCTTAACCCTGTCTGCTCCAGGGACGCTGTATCATGGCTGACCCTGCGCTCTGACTCCAGTTACACCGGGATATGTGCCGAAAGAATTTCACTGTGCATTATTGCATATCTGACACATAAAAGCTTAACATAACTCTTAGTTAAAAGTTAACTTAACTACCTGGGAATGGCCAAACTGTGTGTGTGTGCAATTACTTGACAAAAATTGGGCATTTTACTCCATAAGCTCTAGGACCCACAGGCAGTATACTTATTGTACAAGGTTTATTAGAAGGAAACCATGACCATCTAATTTGTCATGTGTTGATCAAAGATCGTACTGTAACTGAAAGCTGGTCTGATTGCCAAAGCAAATAAATCCACATTACTGTTTAAACAAGAAGCAAAACAGCATCCAAAACACAAGAAAAATCTATTATTTAACATGTCCCAGTTCCACTTTATTTCCAGTTTCATTTATTTACTGTTTAATCTATCAGCAGAAAAACACTTATGATGGAATAATCGTTTATTGTGCTGCATATGTACACGGGGAAGGACAAAGAAGCAGAACTGTTACCACTTCAATGGTGTCTATTCTCCTACAACAGCTTCTCCATTAAAAAGGAATCTCTTACTGCAGCAAACTGGGGAAACTTGATCACAAATTTGGACACTATGTCACTATGGACACAAATCTTACAGGAGATGATCAGGAGATGATCTGACTGCAGATACAATACAGTGGTTTTAATCTCAGCAAGTTGGAAAAATGCATATTTGCCCAGTCATTTAATGAACATCAAGTATCTTTATAGTTCACCCGTGTAAGTGGTCTCGTATGTCTGTAAGGTTGAGTATCTCACGCCTTGTTTGTGCAAAGTTGTGCTTCTCTCGTCGTCAGCGTCGTCGTCGTTACTCCATCTATCGTACGTGGCATAAATGAAAAATCTGCTCATATTCCCATTGTGATGATTTCTCTCCGTGATCACGATGTGTTCCTCTCATATAAAGAATATTATTTTGCTCTTTTTTATGAGCTCGTCAAAAAGGTTTCCTCCACTTGCACATTTACTGAATATAGATGCAAGTCTCCCCCTAGAGGACAAATTTGTATTGACACATCAGATAAGTTTATGTCTTTAAATTGCAATTTTGCTTTAATCAATTTAACAATTTAACCAAACAAGTGAACCTTTATTACGCTAACAGATGTTTGACATGTAGTTTTTTTTTTAGTATGTGAACTCTGTGTTAATGCAGTTGGTTTCTATACCACATTTCTCCATTATTCTATAAAATACTTTTAGAAACCTGTGTGAGCCAAACGGGACCTCGTGTCTATTTTGCCATTTGTGTTGAAGATCAAAGTTTATAACTCAAAGCTAAATAAATCCACGTACTATTAAACAAGAGACAAAATAGCATCCAAAATACAGAAGGTGGCGCAACGGGTGGCGCAATTTTGTTAAAAAGTTGTAATTGCTGCCATTTAAATTGTAAGTAGAGCTTAAGACATAAAAAGTCACATAGGACTTTTTTATTTCAGGAATTTTGTTGTACCAAATAATATTTATGCAGTATAATTCGCTATTCATCCTTAATCATTGTTTTAGTGTTGCTGCGTGTGCTTACAGTGTCACACAACATTCAAATGCAAATAATTCACCCCTGCCCAGGTGTGATCATGTGTCAGGTCTTCACACCTATACGTTCAGATTCCTCACATAAAAGCAGTGTGTCAGAGAGAAAAACTAAAATGCACCGTTCCCCACTTCGAGACAAGTCAAGTCAGCTTATCATAACATGCATTGGATTGTTTTTAATCACTCTATACACAATCATTTCTTTGGTATTTTATATATATATATACTTTTTTTTTTATAAAAATGTCCATTAGCATGTCATTCCCCCTAAAAAGCGCAGCAATGAGCTTACTTACATCTGAACAAAGTTGTTTACATAAATCAGTGATCATCAGCTCAGTGAAAGTTATAGTGATTATTAGATTCCAGTCTTTCATTTGAAGCAACTATCAGATATGTAGATAATATCACCAGGATAGGTTCCTTCACCTCAGAAATATTGCCAAGACAAGAAACATATTGGCACTAAATGATTTAGAAAAACTAGTTCATGCTTTTATCACCTCTAGGTTGGACTATTGTAACGCCTTACTGTCTGGTTGTTCAACTAGGTGCATAAACAAGCTTCAGTTGGTGCAGAATGCAGCAGCGAGGGTCCTCACTAGAACCAGAAGATACGAGCACATCACCCCTATCTTATCTACACTGCATTGGCTCCCTGGGAAATTTCACATCCATTTTAAGATACTACTATTGACGTATAAAGCATTAAATGGTCTCACGCCGCAGTATCTGAGTGAACTGTTGGTGTCTTACGATCCGCCACGCCTACTTCCATCAAAGGATGCAGGCTGCCTGTCAGTACCACGTATTATTAAAACTACAGCAGGGGGCGGAGCTTTTTCTTACAAAGCCCCAAAGTTATGGAATAGTCTTCCTATTAATGTTCGGGACTCAGACACAGTCTCAGTGTTTAAGTCTAGACTAAAAACCTGTTTATTTAGCGCAGCATGTTT
>JAAGKR010007064.1:18062-39074 GCA_011419295.1 Clarias macrocephalus | reverse complement strand
TTATTTCCTAACCACGCGCCTTTACGCCAGGGCCAGCTTATACACAAAGTACACGCTTCAAATGCCTCACTAAATTACAAATATTATAATTAAACAAAACAGAACTTAGCGAACGTATAACTTTTTTAAAATACAACCGAAGGAGCGCGTCCCCTCTAACGGGACACGGTTTTGATGACGCTGTGAATTTAATCAATAAATCAATGCGAGTAATATCAACCACCACAACACGAGACAAATCTAATAAACACGCATGAATTATTATTTTTAAATATACCCCAAATATACGCCAATTTACTACGAGGTTAAATCATAGGTTCAAAAACTTTTCTGACCAAGGAAGGAAGTAAAATAGCAAAAATAATGCTTAACTTACCTTCCTGGAGAGAAAAGATTGGACGAGCCCCCAAATTGTAAAGTTTTAAAGTTTCGTAGTAGAAGAAGCGAGTCGCTCGGTCTGTCCGCTGTGCTTCGGTAAGCTTTTCTGGCCAGGAGAGACTCAGTCAAACACACACACACGTTGTCTGTCAGAAAGGTCTCTGTTTATTAACAGCAAAAGATGGGGTTTATATATGTTTGACCAAACGCCTGTGCCATCGACATATGTTACTACAAAGAACATAAACCACTGTAAATGTCCTGGTGAGATCCTGAAAAATCAAAGGAGAGGAAGACAGAGAGGTGTCCGACCAGAGAAGGATCACAGGATGTTGGCTCGAGTAAGGGGGAGAAGGGGGAAGGAGACACAGAGAGATAGAGAGATAAGGAGAGAATGGGAAGATGAGCGTGGGAGCGTTCACACCTTTAGGAACAGATGCAAGAGGAGACAGGAAGATAGCAACAGGAAAGATTTAACACCTTAATATCAGATCTATGAGGAAGAGAGCGAGAGAGTGGAAATAACTCCTTTATATATAAAATAATTCTAACACCACCCTAATGGTCTCTATTCATCGGATACTTTATAAGGGGCAGTGAGACTCCTAATCAAATCCACCATGTGGGATCCTTCAATAGTTTTTCCTTTGAAAACAAATTCACTGTCATCATTGCTGGACTGTAAAAAAAACATTTTTTTTTAAATCTATAAATGTACAAAGCATTTTTCTTGCTCCTTGCGGAAATGTTAGCGAGCACTTCTTGCACAATTCCATCTTTTTGGGGCTGAGGAGTTTCGGTTGCTGTAGCTTCTGCTTTACTTTCCAGTATATTCGGTAGAGACGGCGTCAGCTGAGCGGTTTCCTGATCACCAAGTTAAAAAATTTCTGCAGGGCCGACGTGTAGAGCTTTACCTTCTCATATTCGTTCAGATCAGTCCATGACAAAATGTGTCGGATTGTCTCATCCAAGTTGTTTAACAGTTCCTTAGACTTTCATTCTCTGTGGTCATGTTTAAGTTTTTCAAGCTGATTTTATCTGCTGTCTCCATGTTAACTGTTACGGGATGCAGTTAAACTGCTTATAAAGGGAACAGCTACGCTGAGCAGAGGCAGAAGAAATCCTCCAGACTGATTGATTAATAACTTTCCTTTTTGCTCCAGCAGATGCTCCTTTTATCTGCAAAAATGAAAAAAAAAAAGGACCTTTTTTTTCTAAGTCCAGTACTGTTTTGTTGTCAGCAGTATGTTTCCTCGGAGAATGTTTAAAGCTAGTTCACATGTACTATGTTCGGTCAATCCATCACATAAAATAACCTCTTTCGAGGTCGAGACGCATATAATTTTAATATTGGTAGGGATTTTTTTTTTCAAGCGAACTGCATTTATCAATACTTCAAAGACTTTTTCTTAGGGACATAAACAGCAGGATTCTCTTGTGGAAACACCCCAGACTGGAGACGGAGTTCTTCTGGTGTTTGTGCTTTCAGGTCAACAAATAAATACTCATAAGGTCTAGAAGTGGCATCTTGAAAACATTTCTAAAAAATTCTTGCTGTTACCGGGATGCATTTGACGCGCTAGTATACAGATCTGTAACTTATCTTTGAGAAGAACCATGTAGTTGTTCAGGTTGTTTGTTCTACTTGTCCTGCCTTGAAAAAAAGAGATTCTGAACCAAATAAATAACCATCAGGTTGCGATGATGCGTGTATTTAGTAAAAGCCTTTTCTACTTCATCGTTTTTACTCGCAGATTCCATCGTCATCGATTACCAATAAGTTTGTCAGCCAGTAAAACGCGCTTATCGTAAACAATCCTGAACCTTTTTAACTGTGGCTTGTTTTCCGGCCGTGTGCGGACAGCTCAGACTTTTATGACCGACGTCCCCGCACTCGAAACACCTCATCGGCTCCGTGGTGGCGAAGACTGTGTAGCTGTTATTCCCGTCTTTAACTTTAAAGTTAACGTTCAGTGGCTCCTGGTCATTTAAAACCATTAGGACCTGCCTCCGGAACGACAGCACGCGCTTCACGCTCGAGCTCTTACACCCGAGCGGGATTGGGCTTCATGGGGCTGGTGAGGTTCCCTAAGCGCGCGAGCTCCCTCAGTATCTGCTCGTCCTTGATGAACGGGGGGACGTTGGAGACCAACACTCGGGTTGCTGGCACAGACAGAGGGGTGACCTGGACCGTGATGTCTCGCACTTGTATCCCGTTTTTTGTTGCCGTAGTTACGAGAATTTTTTTGGTCAGAAAGACCACCACCGCTTTATTCATCAGGGAGGCAGAGTAAATGTTCTGGCACCCGATCTGATCTCCCATCGCTAGCAGAACTTCCACCATTACACTGTCTCCCACAACACACCTGACGCCGTTCTGGACAGACAAAGTCTCCCCACCGACCTCAGAGGCCATGATGCCCCGCCCACTCTCTCACTATAAACTTTACTAAATTAAAATAAATAAACAACGTCCTGAGAATTAGACAGACAGACACTCATTATTAAGTTGTGGTTTGTGTGAAATAACCTAATAGTGAGACGTGTGTGAGAAGCTCTGCCTGAAGGAACAATGTAATGAGGAAAAACTCATGTGTACAAGACAGCAGGTAAAGATAAACAAAAATGTACATGTGAACAATGAAATACAACATTGTTTTTGGATATACGAAAAAGGCTGTAGCTAGTGAAAGGAAAAGATTGGAAAAGGTAATTTTTTTGAAGAGAGTAAAAGCCAAAATTGCCGTGCGCACAAAGCAAGTCATTGTATCCTTTCAATACACAGTTTAAAAAATAAAAAAACATATGAAACAAGTGAATACAAGAAGATAAAGATTTTATATAAAGAGAGTCTTAAAAAAAGGCAGTAAGTTGAAATATACTATAGGCAAGACCAGCATCAGTGTAAACTGAGAGTACAGTCAGATGAAATATCAAAAGAATGAGCAACACAGGAATAAAGTTAATGAGTACAACAAAGAAGTACAATGACAATGAACAATATAAGAACAGACTGCAGAAATACAGTAAGCTAAAATACCATGGTAATGTAAAAGCATAGAAATGCTGTAAAATATCCGTCTGTTTTTTAGAGAAAATATTAAAAGTAACAAAAAGAGAACTAAAACAAAAAAATCAACTGGTGTGGGATTTGTGTAAAAAAACAAACAAACAAAAAAAAAAAAACGCAGCTTTTAGATACAGTTAGTTCTGGTCCAGAATGTTTGCCACAGACTGTGTTTGTTTTTTGTTTTTTTTTTTTTATGCTGTAAAATAAAGATTCAGCAATGTTATTGGTGGCTGGTAGATTTATTATATAGATGTAAAATAAGTATTTTTTGCACAAGTGTAGTGATGATGGTATTATTCCCTGTAAATTCCAGGTGAATTCATGCAAAGGCCAGCTTTGGATTTGCTTCTTGTTATTCTAAAGTGAAAAAAGGTGAAATGTCAGCTGAAAGTGCAGTTAATAACCTGGAGTTGCATCCTATACCGACAGGGCCGAGTTGTCTCAATAGTTTAGAGCAACATTTAATATCATTACATATTCCATTCATGAAAATGTTAGTGTTACCAAAAGCTGGGCAAAATGGAGGTCATGATCCTGTGACTTGTGTGTCTGCTAATGTTAAGGATATAACCAATGTTCTACCTCGAGGGATCTTTAATATCTGTACAGTTAAAGCGAAAATTGACATATAAAAAGGTCATTATAACTACCAGTATGTGGACACTACAAATATTAAACAGGCCCTTTGTTACCTTAATAAGTTTAACAAATATTCTACTGACACATTTTAATGATGTTTGGTTAAATACAATACATTTTTTAGACAAGATCGTGAAGAGGAGACAAATGACATTTTGGAGAGCGATTTAGAAAATAATGTGGATGAGGAGCAGCACTGTGTGTTTATGGACACGCATCTCCCACCTGTTGACATCGGACAAGAAGGACTCGATCAGTACTTTGATGGCATTTTGAATCTCGACCCTGCAGAGGGAAATAATCCAGTGAAAATACTTGCTGATGAGACAAATGAAGCTAAATGTTTTCCTGTTTTGGTTCCTGATGGTTCTGCAAACTTATCATGAAAAATAATCATTATTTATTATCATTAATAAATCGGATTTTGCATGCAGATGGCAGATTTGCACAAAATGTTGATACGTTTTTTATGCCCAGTACCCATCAGAAATTGAACAGGTTTTGTCTGTCTGTTGCATTAAGAAAAGGGCAAGAACGTAGCAAATCTCTACCTAGTGAAGTATTTAAAGACAGAGTCCTTGAGGCAAGTTCTCAATTTTGATGCAGGCTATAGATTTGAAGCCGATCCGTGGCTCTCCTGCATTTTGTAGGTGTGCAGAAAGATTTGTTTGCTATGGTCCGACAGCTCGTCATTCCCACTTGGGTTTGTTCATTTTCATCTGCTGATATGAGATGGACAGATTTAAATCACAAGTATTTTAAAACATGAAGGTGGAGATGAGACTTTAGAACAGTTAGAATGGGCTGAAAAATGTGAGCTTTTACACCGTAATCCTGTTACTGCAGCTCGCATGTTTGATTTTAGGTGCCATTGTTTTCTGAAAGAGGTGCTGATGTCTCCTGTTCAGCCGATAGGTGGAATTGTGGACTATTTTTATAGGGTGATTAAAATGAAATGAAAAGATTATTCCTAAACTGATAAATTGCTTTACACCCAGATGACATTGTATTATCTGCTCCAAGAGGTACTGCAAGATACAATTTACTGTAGTAACAATTCACAATACAGTTTGTATTGGCACAGATGTCAAGTTGCCACACACCTTTAACATCATAAACTGTTGGCATACATTCATGGAAGATTACGCCAAAATCAACCAAACTGGAGACTTTTCTCCTTTTGCTAATGTCAGTGTGATGGCGGGTGGAGATTTTTTCCAGTTGCCTCCTGTGAAGGGGAAACCGCTATATATGGAAATACCAGGACTTGGACTATGTTTCATCTCCATTGAGAAAAGAAGATTTGGAAATTGTAGCAAAAATGTGACAGGTGAAGAAATTAATGCTTCTTTACACATTTTTGCTACAAATGATGAAGTCCATGAGCACAACCTGAAGTAGTTATTTAATATCTGCACGGAAGTTGAAACTATTGAGGCAGAAGATTTTGCCCGTAGTAAAACAACCAGAATAATTGAGTTAATTACTGGTCATCATGTAAAAGTTTACAACACATGTTTGCCTGCAAAGTTGCTTTTGGGCATAAATGCACGTGTGATGTTGATTAAAAACATAGATGTAAACTATGGCCTAGTTAATGGTGTTTGTGGTAGGGTGATGCACATTGTGCGTGCTAGCAAAAAGACGTTACCTGAAACTGTGCACGTCCTTTTTGATGGTCATGTGGGGGTTAAGAGGCGTAAACAAGGTTTGGCTGAGCAAACACACAGTTGTTTAACTCCACTCCTATTTATGTAGAAGAGGAAAATGTGTGCAGGAACGGGGGTCTCCGACGACAGTTTCCTCTGAAGTTGGCTTGTGCGTGCACAGTCCATAAAGTCCAGGGTGGAACTGTTGATTGTGCTGTCGTTAGTGTAAAGAGTCTTTGCTGCTGGCCAGGCTTATGTTGCATCGAGTCGAGTGAGAAATTTGTCTGGCTTGACTATTAATGATTTCAATGAAAAAAGCATTTATTGCAATGAGAGTTTGAGGCCGTACAAGAAATGCCATGTGTTTATGTCACTTGACGAATAATTTGACAGTAGAAAATTGTTTTTCATTGTCATTGTTGAATATACAGAGTTTGCGTTGTCATAAACAAGACCTGGATGTCTGTGTTGAACAGTTCAAACCCGCGTGTGTAGCTTTGACTGAAACATGGCTGCCTGAATTGTATTCATGTGAAGATGTGCACTTGGAAAACTACACATTTGTGGCTCTTTCTCGGTGTGCAGCGGACACAAGCAATTGTTCCCTTTTTACGGAGTTTAAAGCCCAACAGCATGGTGGAGTTGGGTCATATACAGCATGTGGTATAGCGACGCTACTGTAAGAATCCCAAATCTTAATTTGGAACGCGTGTTGACACTTCACTGAGGAGGACATATTGGTGTCATTTACAGGCCACAATCATATGCAATGTGTGTTTTTAAACAAAGCTTAGACCAGTTGATTCATGTGAAACAATTTGCAACAAAGTTGTGCTTGTAGGAGACTGTGACTTTAATGCGTCATTCTTAATCTCTCCGCTCTTTCATGGCAGAGAGGGAATACAGTCAACATGTTAAAGAGCCAACAATGGAAAACAACCTTAATTGACCATATGTGCTGAAGTAAATTGGCACCATATTTGAGTACATTGAAAAATTTCCTACATTTTCTGCATACACATGAAGTAATTGTGTTCCTTTAAATTTTGTTGGAAAACGTGTTGAATAATGATGACTGATAGGTTTTAAATGAACTGTACTTTTGATTACTTTTTGTTAAGCAGTAATCATTAATAATACTGATAAATACATGTATTTCTTAATGGTAATGGTTTGGCATTTCTTTATGTGCTGCTCTTTTCTCATTAAAATTAGTTCTGGTTACGGAGATGAGGACCATGAGTAAAGAGGTTAAATATAAAATTCTGGATCCTTGTTAAGCCAGTACAAGAATTGTCGTCTCTTGTTTTTTTCCACTGTGTCCTAAATGTCCACATCCCAGCCTGAAAACATTAGTGTGTCAGTACTTAAGTCATATGTACTCATGATGGTATTAAATACAGTTCTGGTTACCTGGTGATGGAGACGAGGACCATGAGTAAAGAGCTCAACTCTAATAATAACTAATAATAATTCTGCATCCTTGTTAAGCCAGTACAAGAATTGCCCCTCACTGAGACTGTGTCTGAGTCCCAAACATTTAATAGGAAGACTATTCCATAACTTTGGGGCTTTGTAATAAGAAGCTCCGCCCCCTGCTGTAGTTCTAATAATACGTGGTACTGACGAGCAGCCTGCATCCTTTGATCGAAGTAGGCGTGGCGGATCGTAAGACACTAGCAGTTCACTCAGATACTGCGGCGCGAGACCATGTAATGCTTTATACATCAAAAGTAGTATCTTAAAATCGATGTGAAATTTCACAGGGAGCCAATGCAGTGTGGATAAGAGAGGGGTGAAGTGCTCGTATCTTCTGGTTTTAGTGAGGACTCTTGCTGCTGCATTCTGTACTAACTGAAGCTTGTTTATACACCTAGTTGACAGTAAGGCGTTACAATAGTCCAACCTAGAGGTGATAAAGGCATACTTTTTTTTTCCCCAAATTTTGACTTGGAAACCAAGTGAAAGTCTTGGTTTATGAGTATCGTGCATCACGCATGTTCTTATTTTGACACCGAGCGTCACATGATCACAACTGAGCCAATGGTTTTTCTCTCTTGCGCTGAGGAATTGTGGGTAATAGTCTCCCCTGCTGGGTCTTAGTGCTCGGCTCTTACTGGTATAATCAACATGTCCCTCTTTGTTTCAGCGTTGTTAGCCCTGTCCCCCCCCCACACACACTCTTGCCTTTCCCTCTCGCACACACATACAGACATGCACTCTACACAAACTCTGCTCTGTTGCGATTCTTTAAGTGCTGGTTCATTTGTCTTTTTTTTTTTTTACTTCAGTGATTCCGTTAGTATGCGCTCATGCGAGTGTCATTAGCAATGGTCCTTGCAAATTTTTCTGATAAATGTCCGTTAATGTGCATATGTGCACGCACATTACATACACACAGCGCCTGCACGCATAAACGGAAACACTTGTCTGTCTGGATTTATTTTTTTTACTTTAAAGGGTAAAGTGCAGGTTAATAAGTTTTATTTTATATAAGGAATTATGTATATATTTTTTGGACTGTGGAACAAATAATTTAAGTTTCCATTATTTCTTATGGGAAAATTCGATTTGGTTTATGAGTGTTTAAGTCCACTTTCTGAACAAAATGTACATAATCCAAGGTTCCACTGTACTAATGTTTGGAGTGTATATGTGAGTGAAGTGTGATAAGTGTTGTATTGTCCATGGATTGTGTGTATGCTGCAGCTTATAAGGTTAGTGTAGAATGTTGTTTACATGTAGTGTGATGTGTGTTAAGTGTAATGAGAACTTTGTTTCTAATATTGTGTTATTAGCTATTGGAGACGACACCTAAACCAGAGGTTGTGGCTCCTAGATCACTCCTCAGATTGACACCCCACGTGTGTGTCTTTACAAAGGGCAGGACAGCATACAACCCCCAAGTAACTTGCAATCCTCTTGACTGGGCAGTTGTAGGATGCAACAGAAAGGTCAGATGTTGCACATTGTAAAAAAAAAAAAAAAAAGTGATTCAATGTATGTACATGTGTGGTATGCTCTGAATACAATGAGAAGTAACAGTGCTGTTTTTTCATAGGTAAAGGCAAAGTCTGTGGTGGTAAAGGAATGTTTCATTCCCTTGAACCCAATCAAGTTTAGCAGGGAGCCGTTGGAATGGACAAAGTTCTTCCAGCACAACCTGATGAACTAGTGGAATGCACACCATGTCGTACATGTTTGACATATTTTATATAGAAGTAGAAATGGTGAGAAATGTAAAGATTTTGTTGTAAAAATAGTGTATTTGTTTTATTAGAAGTATAGAGTGATACTAAGAGAGAGAGAGACCAGGAGTTCTGCCACCAAGCGACAACAAGCAAAACACCAGGTATGTTGGGCATGAATGACAATTTTATGGTTTTATTATTGTACACTGTTAAAAATCAAGTGGGACTTACTTTTGTGAAAAGATTCTCTCGTCAGAGAAAAAGGTCATGGAAATGGCTGGCTTGTATTTATGTGTTGTATGTCATTGTGTAGGTTGAGCGCACACCAACTGTTCGGGTATTGGATAACATGGTCACTGCAATGGTGCCATAGGAGGTTAGTGTCATTGTGTACTCAAGGCACATAATGTATTTATGTATTTACCTTGTATAAACTGTAGTCAACATAATATCCACACAGAAATGCTTGGTGTTAAATCAACTCCCATAGTGTTAAAAGTAACACTGGCCCAGTGTTTATATAGGTCCACACTAGTCAGTGTTAATTTAACACTGGACAAAGTGTTAGTATTTTAACACTGAGTGTTGGCAACTTGACACTATAAGTGTTATTTTGCAACACCGTAAAGTGCGTTTTTTTTTTTTTTTTTTTTTTACACTATATGGATGCACATTTGCATCATTAGTGTTAAATATCCAACACTCTTATTCAATTTCACCAGTTAGTGTGTTTATTTACACTACATGGATATTTATCTCTAATGGTAATGAAGTATGTGTCGAACACAATGTTATTTAATATCAAGTTAGTTTATTTGACACTACATAGACATGTTTATCATTAGTGTTTAATATTCAACAATCTGTCATTTAATATCACCAGTTGGTGTTTTCCTCCCTTCCTCAAATATGTCAAAGATGGCTAAAGTAGACCAAAACAAATCATTCTGAAGACCAAACCTGTAGCAAAAAACACATTTTTTAAACCTTTGGATGCTCAGTCACATATTACATTCATTTTGGCTCTCCTAAAATAAATACATACAGTAAAATTTGATTTGTAAATCAAAAGGTTTAGAAAACTCCAGGCTATCAGCTTTAACATCTTTTTCATCTCCATCTAGGACCTTGTAAGCATGACAAATGTTCACTGAAATGGTCAATCTGAAGCTTCATGACAGCAAAATAAATAACACAATCAGAAGTATCTTGGTTATTTTAGAGAACACTGGCATGTCGTCCTTAATAGAACTGCAGATGACCCCATGCCTTCCCTGTACTGTCCCATTTAGCTTTACCCAGTTAGTTGAGAATTTCTTTATTCATGTTGACATTTAGAAACCTTGCCAGCATCTCACCAGTATCAATATCATACAAATTTAATGTTTTTATTGGTTCATATTCAGTGTGATTTGGTGATGTCTCCCA
The DNA here is from genome assembly GCA_011419295.1 of Clarias macrocephalus. Lineage (NCBI taxonomy): Eukaryota > Metazoa > Chordata > Actinopteri > Siluriformes > Clariidae > Clarias > Clarias macrocephalus. The sequence goes on along the minus strand of JAAGKR010007064.1, from coordinate 28,719 downwards.
GTGATATGCTATGGCCATTTGATGTTTTTTTGCAGGTGATTGTGATGTTCTTAGTTTTAACATTTTTGAATACTCTGTTTTTCCTCAAATCTCATACTCCACATGTGTATTAAGTGGCCTATTTTTCGAATACTTGCAGGATAGTGTATCATGTAGTGATGCTTTGCTACAAGATTTCTATAGTATGTAGATACAGCTGTTTAAATAACTTATGGTGTTCAGCTATTAAATACTTAAGATATAATAGATGGAGAAAAAATTATTGAGTATTTGGAGTAAGAGGAGCAATAAATGCCAATTTTGATGTCCGTCTGACACATCACCAAAAATCAAGGGAAGGTTTCGGACAAGACAGTGTCTGAATGGAATTTAGTCCACTACTGCTGCCACTGTGCTCCAAATTAATCTTGGTAGGACGGTTTTTGCGTTCCAGGTACCCATAATCAAAAGCATAAATTCTGGAGAGCAAATCCTGTTTTGACAAAGTTTGCTGATATAATGTTCAAAAAGTAACTTCATCTCTTATTGAGCCACCCCTTCTAGAACATCATGCATAATATCAAATGCAAAATTATTACAAACATGAAAGAACATTAAATTATTGAGAGGAATTTCGTTTCAAACCAAGGACAGATGATTCATGGGTAACAGATGCCAGTTTTTGCAATGGATCTCAAAAACCTCCTTGCCACGCACAACAATCTTTGGGTCATCCTCACTGTAAACACACTGAGCATCATTCTTTTCAATCAAACATATGCGACAGAAGTAACGACCACTGAAAGACTGAGAAACCTAGAATTGAATGCATCCCTAAGTTGGCCCCAGTCACTGGACATATAGTTCCATAAACACTGTCAGCAGAGATTGTCAAGCCCACTATGTTCTAATATTTTAATATCAATTAATGGCTGCAAAATGGGATCAAACCATACTTTAAGATCCTGAGCATGAAACAGTGCTACTAAAAGTTCATTATTGCTGAATTTATTTTTAGTGGTAGATTTGAGGACAAAGTAGAGCACCAATCTTGTGAACACCTTGTTTTGAACCAAGTGGATTAGCAGATTCAAAGTCATCATAGTACAACTGAATCTGAAGAGCATTTTAATGTTTAGAAAACAATGGATGTGTCTTGAAATAATGCCCATCACAGAAATCCTCAAAAAGATCAGTCTTTGATCCATTAACTGTACTAAGAAACCTACAAATATCAGCATTTCGGCACATAAATTTTAATGTTTCCGAAATGGGAATATAAACAAAAGGTGTCTCTAACGGTTACTTGGTCACAAGTGCCTGTTTCTCCTAGTGTCATATCTTAAACCTAGTGCAATCTCCTTTGGCTCAATAACACCTCACTTCTCACTAAAATATTTGGTTCTTTTTGTTTCAGTATTAAAACTAGTCAATGGATTATCAAAATTATTTAAACTATGTTGTACTGCAGATCTTATTGGGTCATCAGGTGACAAACCCAACACCACATCATGCTTAACTTGACTGTGTATTCCTGTGGCAAGTTCTTCCAGTTCCCCAACTACATCTGAAACAACACTGGACTGGAGTTTTGCAATGAGAGGCACAAATTGTCCTTGTATCTACTACTTCGGACACCCCTAAATTCATTGTTTTCTAAACATTCAGAGTGAAAATGACAATCTGTGTCATTTAACTGTGGACATGGCACTGCGTCTATGCCACTAAACTGATGGATCGTTTGACTGATGCTTGGTTTCAACTTGCGATGCCTGGCCTGTTAGTCTCTCTATCACTACTTAAGTCATTCTGACTACTATTCAGGTGTTTTCTAAAACCAGAAATGGTTGAAAACTGACAACATTAGCCTGAACTTTAAACTGGGATAGAAACCATGATAAGTTCTTAGGTGAGTTAACAGTAACTGGCTGCTTGCATGCAAATCCTGACAGATGAAACACCTAAACATTGTGTGCCACGCAGTTCTAAAATCCTGACTTGTGCAAACTTAACTTTGAACAAGAGACTACAAGTCTCTAACTAACGTACCAGCAATTGGCTGCTCATACACAAGACTAAATAAGAACATTCTGCATTTCTTACTCCTTACATCTAGTTGAGGATCTTTGCCTGCAGTTCACAAACCCCTGAGGTCTCATTTGTTGTTCCAACATCAAATGTTATAAATAGTTGTCTGGACAAAAGTGAACATCTGGGCCAGGGACTCTTCATAGGACAAGTTAAACACAAAGTGGGATTTAAACAGTTCATCAAATGCAGCTAGGGAGCTGGTTCCTTTGCAAGGGATGAGCTGTTTGTCCACAACGATGTAGAAACTGTCGATCGTGCCCTTGGTTCTGCCAACTGCAAGGAGGTACGGCTGCCGACCTTCTCTTCTCTTCAAGTGGTCATCAATGCTGCAGCAAGACTGCAAAGAACAATTCCACAAAGAAAATTAAGCACTTTAAAGAAGGGTCATAAAACATTTGATTAAATCACGTCATCTTGCTACCTTAAACAACAAACTTCTTTGGTAACTCAACATTACCCTCAGTTTCCAGTTTTAGATACACCTAACTAGCTGCAATCGAACAATTCAGTAATACATCCCATCTATATAGAATTTGTAAATTTTTTGATTGAGCTATTGTAGGTAAATATTGATCTGTTAATTTGGAAGCTGTGTTTTGTAATGGTATTGAAATACACTGTATACCTAAAGATATTTTAATGTCATCTATTAATCTTGATATGAATAGGGAGGACAAAAAAAACCCTCAGGTTAATGCAGAGATATTGAAACACTAACACAATAAGATCCAATACCAAGAAAAAAAATCTTAGATCAACACCTCAGTTGATACACAGGAATGGAGTTATACCCGTTTGCATACCGTAAGTGTCATATCGATTGAATTACTTCTGAAAAACTCTGTAAGTATAAGCTTACATTTGCCATTATGTGCCCATTTACGAAACCTATAAAATTATAAATTTTATTATTCCACTTTTCCAGAAACATTTTAATATGTATTTGGGTAAAAGCACAAGTTTGTCCACAGCATCAGTGGGGCTCATTTTGACCCTTCTGCGTCCCGCTGCAGGTGGCAGGAGAAGCAACAGCAGGGAGGCCATATCTCTGTCCCAGTCTGAAGAAATGAAGAGTTGAAGAGTTAAAAACAAAAAGGGGAAGAGAGGGAGGAAAAAAATAGCTGTGGTCCAAAGCTACAGTGTAGCAATTCTTACTAGTTTTAGGGTCTTCTTCATTGTTTAACAGAGCTCTCCTCCCTTGTGAATGCAGCTGAAGTCGTAAGTTGTTTTGCCTCGGCAATGACCTTCGGGTTGAAAGACGTATCCCATCTTTCAAGCATCTTTGAAGATGTTTCAGCATTAAACAAATAAAGTCTTGATTAACCTGGACATACAAATGTATCAAGGACAAAATTAACTCACTGTACCAAATGCACATGAAAAGATGTAAATACTGATTTATGGTGAACTTACGAATCCTTTCACATCCAAAAATCTAGGAAAGACTTTGAGGACATTAGTAGTTCTCTGTGGGTTGTGCACCAGGTCTTGCCGATGTCTAAATGTCTTTCATCTTGTGCAAGACACTTGCATGAACAAGAAATGCTGCAGGCATCACCCTCAAGTTGGGTGACTATAGCAGCTGCAGGTCTCCTGCGCTTTGGTCCTGGGCTTGAGGCTGAGGGTGGACTGACAGGTCACTGAACTCTCTTCCTTGTGCTGGTTTTCAGACGCCAAGCCAGAAACCCTGTACCCTTTTCAGCATCATACTTAGAGAGGTTGTTCTGAATCTTGTAACACATTGCAGTTAAAATTACATAAGGTTGATTCAGCACCTCTAAAACTAAATCTGAACAATAGATTCTACCTTCATGAAGGTATGATTATTGCACAATTTTTTTTAGATTGCGTACATTTTTTTCATCAGAAAGTCTAATAAACAAGCAACTATTTGCATGTGATCTTTTGAAATGTTTCTATAGAGAAGCAGACGTCTGGGAGTATTCAATCAGAACTCACATAGCCTTTTAGAGAGAAGGGATCCTTCAGAGAGGGGAAACAACGCAACAATCCCCAAAGCATACATTTCTCTCTGACTTCGGGTTGGGATCCTCTTTTAAAAAACAATGCAAAAGGTTGGCATGAAAAGAATTGAAGGGAAAAAAAACCTTGCAAGAATGCCAGCATAGAGAATAGAGTTAAAATAAATGTGTATTGTTGAACTTGCCAATGCATCTCAATCATGTGAGCAACCAGAATATTGACAAGCTGCCTCTGGGTGCTGTGCTTCAGAGAAGAGTTTGCCGTGTATTCCTCCATATTCCATCCTGACCACCTGCTTTTGTCAGCAAAGCATCTCTGACCATCTAAATCACAAAAAATGAATAAGAAAGAAGTTGTTATAAATGTGGCCAGATTTTTTTTAGTTTAAGTAACACTTATGAAATAAAAGCTGCAAAAGTAATTTTCAAAATACTACCATTTTTTCTTCCGTGATATTGATTTGACTGAATCACAACATAAAAATAATAAACTTGCTATAAACCAAAAATACTTGGTACCTTCTTTGCAACTTCCATGTCTGAATTACTTGTGGGACAAGTTAATGCCGTCCTCTCTCCACTGATAGCCATGTTGAATGGGGTATTCCTATCTCCTTCACTTGAGCGGGACAGGGTATTTGTAAGGGAACTAGAACCTGACTCGCCTAAAAAACACCAAATGAACACAACATGGCATTATATTATTTAACATAAGATTCGTATTTCAAAATTAAACATCCATTGCTCGCTTATTTAAACTCTTAAGACACACCAGATTGATCTTTGTCTTGAACTGTTAGACACAAGTCAGGATTGGCTTCAACCAGTTCAAGACGCATGTCATCTTCCACTGCAGTATGAGACTCATTAAATATGGAGAGTTGAGCTCAATCTGACAGTCCGAATTTGCGTTTGATAGTTGTTCATTTGATGATGCAAAATACATAGACAAAACAAAGACAAGTTGAAGAATTTCTTTCACACTGTTAAACAAGCTCAAAATTACATTAGCACAACTCCTCGTTAAATCACCACTCGCTTTTATTTGTAAACAGACCATTCACCTATTAATAAAGAGAAATATTGACATATATTGATAAACTGATGTGAATTATTAGAATCTCAGTCTTAGCAGCATTTTGATGAATGTGTGTTATTTAAAATGTTTAAAAGTTTATATTTTTCGGAATGACCATACAGATAGGATCCTACATGCTGCTAAAAGTACCTTCAGTGGTGAAATCAGTGTATTAGAAGCCAGACTGCAGTCTGATGCATTTTTTAAGGCCGTCATATTTTACCTTCACCAGCATGCTTCCATCTGCATTATATCAAATCTGGAACAACACAGACAAGAACTACTGCATTTAGCATTTTAAGATCAATACCTCAACTCCAGCATTATTTTCTTTAGTCTTTTGAAATCACTCCAAAACCACTTCTGCCATTGAGTCAGTACTGGGTGTTAAGTTAATGCTTCGTTCTATAATATTTAAATACTCTAAACAAGTGCACCTGAGCTAACTCCCTAAAACTACATGCCCATCAGAGTTCAGTCAAAACTTTCAGTGAACAAACCACACCCCCTTTGACACTAGTCAACTCAAAAGCACTTTACACTCAGAAAATGACACTATGTAACACTGCAAAATTTGCTGTGCATGCTGAAAAAAAAAAGTTGTAGTAATGTATCTTTTGTGTTGCGTCTTGATAGATCGATGCAACATCAAGCCAGGAGGTGTCAGCATGTGTCATAGAAGATGCAGCAGATGTTAGATATGAACTACTGATTGAAGCTACACCAACTCTGAGTCAGTCTGTGAGTCCTATGCAAACAGCTCCCATGGAGCAGGTAAGTGCAATTTCCCTGACTGAGAAGGAAAGTACAGGTGTCATGTTGGATAGCAGTAGCATAAGTGCTGCAAGGTCAGTCAGGGGATCATTTCATCAGGGACACCCTCAGTTTGTGTATGCAGGAGTTCAGTGTATGGCTATTACATTTGTGGGGCGACTCAAACATACACGTCGTAGTGTTTTCAGCTGGACTTCTGCTGAAGGTGATGAGATGTACAGTTTCTTGCGAGACAACAATATGATTAGTCAAAAGGCTACACTGCCATCTGTCCCAGATTTGCCGAAGCAGTGGGTTCTTGATGGAGTGACGTTCACAGCAGAACATGGTAATGTGGTGTCTGGAGATGTAGATGTAGTTGAAGGACCACTGAATGAAGGTGTGTACAGTAGTTTAAGAGATGGTTTGTATGAAATTTTTCATACAAATTTTGTATGAATGTGGCGGTTCAGTTATCAATCTCGGTGGCACCCACTACAGATTATATTGAATAAATCACACGGTCCATGTCCATTAAGAAGCTTTACTGTAATCATACGTTCAGGTGTGTGGTTTGATGATAGATCAGTATTTGTACTGGTGTAACATCTTGGGAATGTGACAGCCGGTAGTTGAGTCAGTTCGCCCTGCCAGGTTAGCCAGGCCTTGTTTCAAAGCCACCTTCTGATAGCAGTTTCTGCATTTTAATTGCAAGGGACTCAGCTTGGGCAGCAGATGGGAAGCTTTGCAGCCAGTTGTCCACATAAAAGTGATGCTCTACCGAGGCATGTACATCTTCATCTGGCTTGCTGTGGTCGAACACATGTTTCTGCAAAGCAAACGTGGCACAGCATGGGCTGCAAACTGTTCCAAATGGCAAGACCTGCCATTCAAAGATGGTAGGGGGTGTTTCTTGAACCAGGTTTCTCCACAAGAAACGTAAAAAGGGTTTGTCCTCCTCCAGCAGGCCCACCTGGTGGAACATTCCTTTGATATCGCTACTAATAGCAACTGGATGTTCTCTGAAACGCAGAAGTACTCCTAACAGAGTAGGTCCAAGTGTTGGTCCAGGGAGGAGATGATCGTTCAGGCTTGCTCCCTTATGCTTAAATGAACAGTTGAAGACGATTCTGTGCTTTCCGTTGTGCTGAACAATGTGGTGTGATATGTACCATGCGTGAGGGTTTTTTCTGCTCTTTCTGGTGTCACCTTTGCAATATAACCAGCATCTTCTAGTTTCTGTACTTCATTGACGTACACTGCTGCGAGGTCGTTATTCTGCAGAAGGTGTTTCTCTGTGCGTCTCAGATTTATGCAGTATGACACATGCTTTCTGTACAGTTATTGCAGGAGAAGGTCAATATGCGATAGTCGACTCACATGCTTGTGATGCAGATTGAATGGCTGATGCAGATGGTACCAGTGTTGTGTTGTACTTTACATGTGTAGACCATTTGATCCACCACATACACACAGTAGCCAAAGCATGCATCAGTCCAAAGCCCTTTGAAATTGTGTGTGTGTGTGTGTGTGTGTGTGTGTGTGTGTGTGTGTGTGTGTGTGTGTGTGTGTGTGTGTGTCACTGACAGTAATGATGCTCCAAAGTTCTCCCAACATCACTAAGACCACAATCTGTAGAACATTTGCCAGTTAACAACATGAAACTTTGATGCTGATGTGTTTGTCAGTGATGTTACAAGAAAGCGCCTGCAGTTTCATCCAGTTTCTAAAGCGGTTGCAGAACGTGTGCGCACACAGTTGAATATAGAATTACAGAAAGAGGATTTAATATCCTTAGAGGCTGGTGATTGAGGGAGTCCCTGTAAGAATGTCCACATAGTTGCAGATGGTCGTTGATTCTTTAGGGCAGTTGGTGCAGCTGTGTCCGGTACACAAAAGTACCACAGAAACATAAGACTTGCTGTGGTTAACCAACGTAAAAAAACAATTCTCTTTTACATAAGAGCTTTTTGAGAAGTGAGTATTCCTCAGCTGATGATTATAGTGAAGTCAAGAATGGGTTACGTTGGTAGTTGGGCAACTGAGTTAGAAATTCAAGCAGCTGCTGATTGTTTAGGAATAGACGTCTATACGTATGTGTGTCCGGGCGCTGGTTTCACTATAGGTGCCAGATGAATCAGTTGGTACATGAGGGAGTGTATTTAGACAATTGTAATGGTAATCGTTATGAAGTTGTGTGTTAATATTCCTGAGTCACAGACTTGTTACGGTTATTGCAAAGGCCTTGCATCACACTCACAAGGTTACAACATTCGTCCAAAAAGTCATGGACACATCAGTGATGGTAATATGGGTAACAGTGCAGTTTTGACGAAATACTTGAAAAGGAAAAAAGTATTTCAGCATCTCAACACAGATTGTCGTGTGGCATTCCAGCAGTGCGGTTCTCATCATGTGCATTGTTTGTTTTGGATCGAGAAGGCCCCAGTGATTGACAAACACAGATGAACAATGAACTCAAAAAAAGAGTATAAGGAAATATAAAGAGGATGTGTCGTATAGTGAAAACCGTAAAGAAAGAAGCAGAACACATCAAGGAGACGCTTCACCAGGAGACGAATAAGGCAATCGAAAATATCATAAAGACCAACTGCACCAAGAGAAGACAAACTGTACAAAAATAAGAAAAATGCATTGCACATAGCCAGCAAGTAAAGCTACACAGCATTAGAAAATGTAAGGAAAATGCAGAACAGCAGAAGGTCAAAGAATTAAATAAAACAAAATATTATGGAAATACTGAACATAAACACATTTTAGCACAGAATAAATTCAGACAGCAGCAAATCAAAGATGAGTCCCAAGTCTTTGATTTTGTCATGGAGCAATTTGTACACAAAGATGGACCGGATTTTGTCTGTGTTTGCCTAAGATTGCTGTTCAGACATCAGGTTTTACTTTGCAAAAAGGAAGATTACAGGAGTAAAGCTGGAATTGCTTCCATTGCAGCCAAATGTATTAGTGAAGACTATCTGCATAAGTGCAATCAAGACTGTAGGAAGCCACGTGGTCTTAAGGATTCCACTAGAGGTTCACTGTGGATCTGCTATACATGCCATTATAAGATGGGTAAAGGTGAAGTGCTTCCAGAATGTTCAATAAATAATTTGCAATTGGCTCCAATTCCACCTGAGCTAAAATGTTTGAATACTTTGGAGCAGCACTTGATAGCATTACACATACCTTTTATCAAATTGGTAGCTTTACCCAAAGGTGGTCAAAATGGTGTGCATGGTCCAGTAACCTGTGTTCCAGCAAATATTGTACAGACCAATAATCTGTTGCCACACTAACATGGAAGGGTCTTTGTTGCCAGTACAGTTGAAATGCAAGCTAACAGATAAAGGCCAGTATGACCAGTTTATTGATGCATTGCACATAAGACAAGCATTGTACTGTTTGAAACAAGTCAATCTCCACTATAAAAGATATAAACCTTATTTATTTATTGATGTTTTTGTGTAGTTATATATTCCTCCCTTGCAACCCCCCCTTCTCTGTTTGTGTGTTTCTTTAACTCAGGCACTGACACTTTGGCAGAATCCTTTCTTTCTTTCTTGTTCATCCTGTACACCTGCCAGTCTGAACACACTTCCAAGCCATTACTGAACTAAGCACTTTAAGAAGACAATAGTACAACATATTCTTGTCACATCATCATGTGTTGCTTCATGGTGTGTACTTTGATGCACAATTTTACCTTTTGGTTTTTCCTCATTGTTCATAATTGCTTCATTTTGTGCTGTTTCCTCTAGACAATTCTTCGTGTTATCAGCACCCACACCACTCTCCCCACAAGGATGTAGTCTTCTGCTAATATCCACGATTCTGAAGCTTTAGAATAGTAACATTTTCCATTCACCAATTCTGCAGCCTACTGATGCTCTAGTATAAGAACTCAGGTGTCAGAATCTATCCAATCCATGGTGAGTATCCGTAGGAAACAAACGTGACCTTTGGACATTCATGCATTACTCAGTCAGAGACCATACATTTTAAACTTTTAGTGTTCTTCAGCTCCACCACCTTCATGTTCCGGTAACAACAGACTTCCACTTACTCGTCGCCACAATCCACTCTACCCTCTACACAGGGAAACAGTCATCTTCTCTTCTCCAGAACACTTTTGTATGAATGCTTTTGTAAAACTTTTGCATTCACCATATGTGTAATCCAAGCATACGACATAAAAACCCAAATGTAACAGTCTATCCCATCCATATATTTGAGTTGTACTCCATAATGAATATACCTATGAAACATGGCCCGTTTTTTATTTTATAAATTACAAATTTAGAAATCTGTTGTTTCCTCTGTTCCTACAGTGCACCACCTTCCTGTTCCTGTAAAAGCATACGTACACTTCCCTGTTTTCACAACCCTCTTAAACTGCCACACAGTCATCTACTAATCTTAGTAAATCTCAAGTTTTCTAATAACCCATCATTCACAAAATCTGTAATAAAAGTTGTGTAATAAAAATGTGGTTCTTTGTGTCCGTCTTTGGATCCACACTACAATTTAGAGGAATACAATGTGAAACACAATTTTAGTAAAAATATGGCCTGCATTGTAGATCCACAATGTATATAACAATTATTGATGCATATTCATAGAAATGGATAATGTACGTATATTCAAATATGGTAAATTTCCCCACTCATGCAGACTGTCGGACCAAAATTTTCGACGGGGGAGAATTTTCCGGAAAAATGTTTTCGAACATGTTCAGGCACCCAAATTAGCAGTTCTT
>JAAGKR010007064.1:0-18042 GCA_011419295.1 Clarias macrocephalus | reverse complement strand
CACAAAGATGGACCGGATTTTGTCTGTGTTTGCCTAAGATTGCTGTTCAGACATCAGGTTTTACTTTGCAAAAAGGAAGATTACAGGAGTAAAGCTGGAATTGCTTCCATTGCAGCCAAATGTATTAGTGAAGACTATCTGCATAAGTGCAATCAAGACTGTAGGAAGCCACGTGGTCTTAAGGATTCCACTAGAGGTTCACTGTGGATCTGCAATTGGCTCCAATTCCACCTGAGCTAAAATGTTTGAATACTTTGGAGCAGCACTTGATAGCATTACACATACCTTTTATCAAATTGGTAGCTTTACCCAAAGGTGGTCAAAATGGTGTGCATGGTCCAGTAACCTGTGTTCCAGCAAATATTGTACAGACCAATAATCTGTTGCCACACTAACATGGAAGGGTCTTTGTTGCCAGTACAGTTGAAACGCAAGCTAACAGATAAAGGCCAGTATGACCAGTTTATTGATGCATTGCACATAAGACAAGCATTGTACTGTTTGAAACAAGTCAATCTCCACTATAAAAGATATAAACTTTATTTATTTATTGATGTTTTTGTGTAGTTATATATTCCTCCCTTGCAACCCCCCCCCTTCTCTGTTTGTGTTTCTTTAACTCAGGCACTGACACTTTGGCAGAATCCTTTCTTTCTTGTTCATCCTGTACACCTGCCAGTCTGAACACACTTCCAAGCCATTACTGAACTAAGCACTTTAAGAAGACAATAGTACAACATATTCTTGTCACATCATCATGTGTTGCTTCATGGTGTGTACTTTGATGCACAATTTTACCTTTTGGTTTTTCCTCATTGTTCATAATTGCTTCATTTTGTGCTGTTTCCTCTAGACAATTCTTCCTGTCATCAGCACCCACACCACTCTCCCCACAAGGATGTAGTCTTCTGCTAATATCCACGATTCTGAAGCTTTAGAATAGTAACATTTTCCAAAAACCCAAATGTAACAGTCTATCCCATCCATATATTTGAGTTGTACTCCATAATGAATATACCTATGAAACATGGCCCGTTTTATTTTATAAATTACAAATCTGTTGTTTCCTCTGTTCCTACAGTGCACCACCTTCCTGTTCCTGTAAAAGCATACGTACACTTCCCTGTTTTCACAACCCTCTTAAACTGCCACACAGTCATCTACTAATCTCAGTAAATCTCAAGTTTTCTAATAACCCGTCATTCACAAAATCTGTAATAAAAGTTGTGTAATAAAAATGTGGTTCTTTGTGTCCGTCTTTGGATCCACACTACAATTTAGAGGAATACAATGTGAAACACAATTTTAGTAAAAATCTGGCCTGCATTGTAGATCCACAATGTATATAACAATTATTGATGCATATTCATAGAAATGGATAATGTACGTATATTCAAATATGGTAAATTTCCCACTCATGCAGACTGTCGGACCAAAATTTTCGACGGGGGAGAATTTTCCGGAAAAATGTTTTCGAACATGTTCAGGCACCCAAATTAGCAGTTCTTTCGAAGGGAAAAGAATACATAATTCAATTTTATTTGTATAGCATTTTAACAATTGACATTGTGGCAAAGCAGCTTTACACAATCAAAAGAAATAAGTTTGTATGAAATGTGAATGTGTATGAAATCAAAATAAGATTGTCCCTGATGAACGAGCCGAGGGCGACGGTGGCAAGGAAAAACTCCGAGATGGTAATAGGAAGAAACCTTGAGAGGAACCAGACTCAACAGGGAACCCATCCTCATTGGGTTGAAAATGGATATCAGGGATTAATCAGCATAATACTGTGTAAGACTGGAAGTTCAGTATAACAGATGTGTTTAAATTAAAAATGGAGTCCAGTTTGTTTCTGGAGGCTCAGGTAGACTAATTCTAGAACTATCGAACGACTGAAGTCACAGGTCCCCAGTGAACAGCTGCCTGCATCAGTTGAGGACAGGACCATCTTTGTGGAAACCATCCGCAGCCACCACACGCATCCCAGGCAGACCACACGGGGCATCCATGCGACGAGATCTCCAACCAGAAGCAGGACTCCAGGACGGGTTAGACAGGTCCAGAGGGGGGTTTGGATCACTGGCAACTCAGGAGCGACATGTATAGCTCGACAGAGAGAGGAGAGCAGAAGAGAAAGAGAGATGGCAGTTAGATATGGTCACAGTCAAACATGTACAAGGTGACTCCAGCAGGACTATCTATGACAGCATAACTAAAAGGGAGGAGCCAGAAGGAAACAGACATGCAGGGGAACTGAGATGTAAAGCAACCAATCACCTCACCGTCAACAAACCTGAGTGATCAATGAGAGTGGAGACGACAGCATCTAAACATACCAGTTCACCATAATACTCTACGTCCATGAGTCCCCCAGATCTGCTCCTTTACCTAAGGCTAATATATTTACAAACATGCTTGGCTAAATAAATAGGTTTTTAGTCTAGACTTAAACAATGAGTGTGTCTGAGTCCCGAACATTTAATAGGAAGACTATTCCATAACTTTGGGGCTTTGTAAGAAAAAGATCTGCCCCCTGCTGTAGTTTTTATAATAAGTGGTACTGACAAGCAGCCTGCATCCTTTGATCGAAGTAGACGTGGCGGATCCTAACATACTAGCAGTTCACTCAGAGACCATTTAAATGCTTTATACATCAATAGTAGTATCTTAAAATCGATGCAAAATTTCACAGGAAGCCAATGCAGTGTAGATAAGATACGGCTAATGTGCTTGTATCTTCTGTTTTTAGTGAGGACTCTTGCTGCTGCATTCTGGACTAACTGAAGCTTGTTTATACACCTAGTTGAACAGCCAGACAGTAAGGCGTTACAATAGTCCAACTATTTTTTTTCTGATAAAAGCATGAACTAGTTTTTCTGCATCATTTAGTGACAATATATTTCTTATCTTAGCAATATTTCTAAGGTGAAAGAAAGCTATCCTGGTAATATTATCTACATGTGCTTCAAATAAAAGGCTGGAATCTATAATCTATAATAGTGAAAACTAATACCATGTTTATGAATTATGTTGACCAGAGGAAGCATGTAAAGGGAAAAAAGCAGTGGGCCTAAAACTGAACCCTGTGGAACACCAAACTCCACTTGAGAACATGAGGAATGGTCACCAACTAAATCTACAAACTGATAACGATCAGTCAAATAAGATCTGAGCCACAAGAGGGCAGTTCCCTAAATTCCTCCTACCTTTTCTAATCTGTGAAGGAGAATACTATGATCAATGGTGTCAAAAGCTGCACTGAGGTCGAGTAACACAAGTATAGTGACGCAACCCTGATCAGAGGCCAATAGGAGGTCGTTTACTACTTTAACAAGTGCTGTCTCTGTGCTGAGGCCTAAATCCTGACTGATACAGTTCATTTATGCAATTTCTATGTAGATATGAACATAGCTGCTGTGATGCTACCTTTTCCAGAATCTTGGAGATAAAGGGAAGGTTTGATATCGGCCTGTAATTGGAAAGCTGACAGGGGTCAAGGTCAGGTTCCTTGATTAGCAATTTAAAAACTGCTAATTTAAAGGATTTGGGGACATACCCACTACTGAGTGAACAGTTAATTACTTTCAACAGGGGTTCTATTATTGCTGGTACTATCTGTTCGAGAAAATGTGTCGGTATAGGATCTAATATACAGGTTGACGATTTTGAAGAAGAGATGAGTGAAATTAGTTCTCTCACTTCAAGGGGAGTAAAGTATTCTAAGTCCTGATGTGATGTGGTTGTTTCCTCTGTATTACTTAAATTATCTAGTTTCAAAGCCTGAATTCCAGTGGCAGCTGGTGCAAAAAAAATGGGGGGGTGGGGGGGGGTAAACAAAATTTAAATTAAACTTTTAATACTCGCCTGTAAATAGCCATCTATCAGGTGATTAAGCATCATTACTACTAGTACATCCACACGTTTCTTGCACTCACTCTTGGTAAGGAGTCGACACCATTTTGTTTACACCCTATTTTCTCTTGGTTTGTGGTTAGCAAGGAAGTAAGGGAAGGATTTTCTATTCCTTTAGTTTTGGTGCAGGTTAGTTATTTCACTTTGATACTAGGTAGAGGGCATTTTGTTTGTTTTGGCCTTGTCGGCTTCTGGAGCTCACAGCCACCTTTTGGGGATTTGCTTATTCACCTTTTTGTAAATCAACACTAAGCAAACGCACTTTTGGTCTCACCCCATTTTTCCTTTTTTTTCTTTTCTTTTTCATTCCTGTTATGGCCCGACCTAGACCGGGGCTAACATGCTATCTACCAGTTTCTTATGACTGGTCTAGTTAAGATATATTTAATTGGCTAGTTCTTAAAAATATAACATTGTGACAAACCCACTACCCGGTACTGTAATGTAATATTAAATTTATGTCTTTTTTTAATTGATTAATAAATGTCATGTATTAAGTGGAATTAAAGACTTGCATGTTTTAAGATTAAGAGAAATGTTGCCTCAATATGCCACAAATGACTTTAAATTATGGGAAGAGTTTGGTATGTGTCTGTAGACGTGTTTGATTGCCTTTTACTTGCAAGTTGTGTCATGTCTGTAGTTTATAGTCAGAAGCGTAGTCCTATGAATGAATTAGTTTTCTTTCTGCTAGGTCGTGTCTTTGTTGTGTATTGCAGCCACAGGAGAAAAAAAAGAAAAAAAAACCCACCACATGAATATATACACACAATAGCCAATATCTCCATTTTCTTCCTCACAAAGTATTTTGACCATCAAAATAAAGAAAATAATTGAAATAGGTTAAATAGTCAAATAAAGAAAATGGACAACACTGTATGCTAACAAATGAAACGTTGCTTTACACATTTTCCAAAATGTAGTGAAGCCCTTGCCACGCCTATTGTACTTTGTGTAGAGACTTTTCCCCTGTACCTAATTCAGTTATTCTGCACTGATGCTGGATAGTTGGGTGACAAGTACTTTAGACAATGTGACGACAATGGATGGGGCTTTCACACCAAATGCAAAGCCATTTATCATCTGGCAATTGACGTCTGTGCACTAGGCTGCGGTCACTATTACACTGAGTGCAATTGTCTTTGATCACTGAGAAGAATCACAAAGATTACATTGGCGAAATGTAGTTGTATGCATCCTAGGGATACAAATGCTGTCCAGGTTCACAAAAAGACCACATTATGTTGCTCCCAGCACCACTTTTCCAACAAGACGTTGCATAACTTTACAGACAAACAAAAAACCCACTGTTGTCAACATGCCGAGGCAACAGAACAAATGGGTAAATACAGTCTTCTCTTAAAGTGTGACGCAGGTGATTGGCAGGCCTGTGTATTGTTGTTTAAGTATTTTTGCAGGGACTATGCTAGTTAAATTGCCAACCATCAGATACAGATGTGTCTGCAAAGTGTGTATGGACTTGTCATTGTTTGAGTATTGTTACAATCTGTTTTTTTTTTACTTCTTTACTCAGTGAAATAATTTGATTCTGAATTTAAGTAATTGTCATAACATTGTAGTTTATTTTGAACTTTATTTAGTAAAACTAATCTAGTTCCAAATGTTTGTGTCATACTATTGTACTTTGTCCATTCAATTGTTCAGAAATGTAACGTCCAGGTACTCTCGTACTATTTTACAAAGCATAAAACCATGAAAATGGTGCAGGAAGGGTTTTACTTGACCTTTTTATAAAGAATGATATTTTAAAACTGAAGTGGGAGGTGAATCTTAGTGACACTTATAGTGAACCAAATGGTTCATGTAGTTTCATAAGTGTTAGTGTTTTATTATTCAACAAAATGTTATGTTGGAAGAAGTGAAGAAATCATGTGTTAGATGTGTTGTAAAACTATTGACATTTTTTCTACATGTGGAATTGACTTTTGGAATTTTGACTGAATGCTGTTACTGTGTCTGAAAGTGAGTGACTAAAATCAAAGGTGTGTGTTTTTTGGTGGGTGTGTTTAAGGGATGTATTACTGTTTAAAGGTGATGGGCTTTGACCCTTAGTCTTATTCAAAGTTGAGATTTAGGTTGAACCAGTCACACTTCTTGTTTGAGTTTGTGCATAAGAATAGTTTAAGTTAAATTGCCTGAATGTCTTTAGTATTCTTTTGTTGTGTTCATCTTAATTAAATGGAAAAAAATCTTACTGTGTTTAAAAATGGACCATAGACATGAGTTTAGGTCTGTTATACTATGCCTGGTTTGTTAATGTTTTCTGGTAAAAGCTTGATTTAGTAGAGTTCATTAGTCTAATCTTTGTTTTGTGGGATGTTACTAAATGGAATGGAATTGATGCTTTTGCAGAAAGAATGGCTGTCACGGGCGTCACTAGAGAGAAAACACGTAGATCCAGTAGCAGAGAGAGTAATCAGCCAAGAGACACTTACAACCAGTAGAGGGCGTCGGTCTGAGAGAACCAGGAAGAATAGGGAGGCAGCACACAACTCCACGTTAGTGAGGTCAAAGCTTCCAGTGCACTTAATCCAATCTCGTAGCCAAAAGTCGGAAGCCGAGTTCGAAACCAGTAGATCCAATGAGTGCACATCCAGAAGCAATAAATCCAGGGGCAGGCAGTATCGTAGTCAAAACGTGAGCGAGGTTCAAAGCTGGTAATCCAAATAGCAATAAATCCGTAACGCGAAGACAAGGACGAAAATGATAAACCAGGCGGGGTCGTAACCGATAAACTGTGGCAAAACAAACGCGAGAATAAAAGGCATGAATGGCACAATAATCTGGCAATAAGTGGTTGTCCTTAAATACACCTGACTGATTAATCGAAAGCGGCAGCAGGTGAGCTCGAGCCGTGACTGAGGCAACGCGGAGCTGGAACAGGAGTGATTTAGACTGCTTGCGGAGGTGCTCATGTTGTAGGCGAGACCTGGCGTGTCGTGACAATGGCCTTCCATAGTCCAAGCAAACTTCGTCGAGTTGAAGGACAGGAGTTGAACCGGATTCGAGAACAATTCTCTTTATTAGCAGCAAGTGTTAGACTGTTTGACTGATTTATTAATGGATTAATTACATTAATGCATTAAGTGTAATTAATTGAAGACTGGCATGTTTTAAGATTAAGAGAAATGTTGCCTATATGCCACAAATCACTTGAAGTTATGGGAAGACTTTTGTAGTACAAGTGTTTAATGTCTTACTTGCATGCTTTTTCATGTCTGTAGGTTATAGTCAGAAGCCGAGTCCTATGAATAAATTAGTTTTCTTCCTGCTAGGTAGTGTCTCTTTGTTGTGTATTGCAGCCTCAGAAATAAAAAAAATACGTACCAATGACTATAGGACATGAATATATACAATAGCCAATTGTGTTTGATCACTGAGAAGAATCACATAGATTACATTAGTGAAACATTGTAGATGTACCGATTTTTCATCTACATTTTTGCATTAAACAGTGGTGTGGGGTTTTAACTCTGATTCAGGAGGTGAGTCGAATCTTTATCGATTCGAGGCAAGTTGTTGGAACTGATAAAATTTGAATTTAAACTTTTGTATGTCACATACACAGTCATACATAGTACAATATGCAGTGAAATGCTTAGACAACTGCCCTGACATTCTAAAAAAAGACTATAATAGGAATAATATAAAAAGTTACTTATCTAAGAAAGAATATCTATAGGAAACAAATATTAAAACAAAAGTAAATTTGAGAAATAAGTAAATTTAACTAAGAAGAACAAATTTAACGAAGAAAGAATAAAATATAAAATCTGTATAATACAAAAAACACACTATAGGAAGATATAAGAAAGATAAGAAAAATAAAATCTAGCTGTACTAATAGAAAATATAGAATTGTGGGAGTGAAGTAAACATAAGAGAATGGACTGTCCAGTTGTGTGCATATTTAAAGTGTCTTGTGTGCATTATGTCCATGAGTGTGCAGTGACCACTAGTGTGGTGAATGTCCAGAGTGAGTGCAGAAACATGTGTAGATGTGCAAAATGCATCAGTACTGTGTGGTGTACTGATTGAGAGACCGTATCGCCTGCGGGAAGAAGCTCCTCCTCAGTCTCTGTGTTGGTCTTCAGGGAGCGGAATGGCTTTCCTGACCTCAACAGAGAACAGTCCATTGCTGAGGTGGCTGAGGTCCTTCATGATCTTCCTGGCCTTGGTCCAGCACCGCTTGCTGTAGATCGAGTGCAAGTCAGGGAGCTCGGTGGGGGATGATGCACTCAGCTGATCGCACCACCATCTGAAGAGTTCGTCTGTCCTGCATGGTGCTGTTCCCGAACCAGGTCGTTATGTTTCATCAGGATGCGCTCTATGGTGCAAGAGGTAGAAATTTCTAAGCACCTTAGTGGGCAGTCTAAAGTCTCTCAGGCATCTGAGGTGGTAGAGACACTGCCGGGCCTTTTTCACCACGGTGTTGATGTGACAGGACCACGATAGGTCCTGCGTGATGTGAACACCGAGGTAACGGAAGCTGTCTACTCTCTCCACTGGGCTCTTATTGATGACGGGGGTCTGGTAGTTCCTCTTCTGCTTTGCACCAAAGTGAAGAATCAACTCCTTTGTCTTGCTGACGTTTAGAAGGAGGTTGTTCCTCTGGCACCAGTTTTCCAGATTTCCAATCTCCTTCAGGTAGGCCATCTCATCGTTGTCAGATCAGGCCCACCACAACGGTGTCGTCAGCAAACTTTATGATGGTGGAGCTGGTAGAGGCTACGCAGTCGTGTGTGTACAGTGAATACAGTAGAGGGCTCAGAACACAGCCCTGGGGTGCTCCAGTGCTGAGAGTGATGGAGGCTGAGACATGTTCGCCCATCCTTACTTCCTGTGGTCTCCCAGTTAGGAAATTGGAGATCCACTGAATAGTAGAGTGTAGAGGGAATTATTGTGTTAAATTCTGAGCTGTAGTCGATGAAGAGCATTTTAACATAATTCCACCTTCTAGTGTCCAGATGAGTGAGAACAGTATGGAGTAGATGAGATAGCGTCATCTGTAGAGCTGTTTTGATGGTAGGCAAACTGTAGTGGATCTAGTGTGTCTGGTAGTGTAGAAATGATTAAATCTCTGACCAGCCGTTCAAAGCACTTCACCACTGATGTGAGGGCTACAGGTCTATAGTCATTGAGGGAAGCAGGATGGGGTTTCTTTGGTACAGGAACAACGATGGACTCTTTGAAGCATGTGGGGATCACTGACTGAGATAAGGAGAGGTTGAATATCTCTGAACACAGGTGCTAGCTGGTCTGCGCAGGCTCTGAGGACTTTACCCAAGATGCCGTCTGGTCCTGCTGCTTTCCTGGTGTTCACTCTCTTAAAAGCTTTCCTCACGTCGTGCTCGGAGATGATAAACGCGGTTCCGGTGCTGGCAGTGACTTCCTGTCTGCAGCCGTTAGCGCCGCCAACATTAGCATTGCTAGCGTCTTTAGCTGGAGCCTCAAAACAAGCATAAAAAAGGTGGTGTTCAGCTCATCTGCCAGAGTCATGTTCGCGTTAGTCATACCGAATGTTGGTGCTTTGTAGTCCGTTATTGTCCTTAGTCCCTGCCACAGGCTTCTAGAGTCACTCTGTTGGAGCTGTGACTAGTTTCCTCCCGTAGCGCTGCTTCGCCTCTTTCACTGCCTTCCGGACGTTGTATGACGCAGCCTTGTACAGGTCCATGTCCCCCTACGCAAGTCCCGGATTGTAGGCAGCGGTGCGAGATCTCAGTGTCACGGATTGTTTTATCCACCCACGGCTTCTGATGGTCATTTTCTGTACGGTATCATCCGCTAGTTTCCTGACGAATCCCACAACCGCTTCCATAAACACGCTGACGTCATCGGAGCTGTTGTTTCGGAACATGTCCCAGTCTGCATCCTGTAGCGCGGCCACCGATTGGTCCATCCAGCACGCGACCTCCCTCTGAACCGGAACTTCCTGTTTCAGCCTTTGTTTATATTTTGGCATTTCACCCCTGGTCGGGCAAGTGATATGTTGATAGAAGTTCGGCGCTGCGCGTTTGAGGTTGGCACTGTTAAAGTCCTCCGCCACAATACGCGTCCCGGTGTTGAGTCTGGTGTTGTGTGAGAGCCTCAGGCAGCTCACATAAGGCAGTGTCCGTGTCCGCTTGTGGCGGAATATAAACGGCGCTGATTATGACCGATGTAAACTTCCGAGGAAGATAAAAAGGACGACACTTGACAGTCTATAGTTCCAGGTTGGGTGTGGAGGAGCGTGCGAGAGGAACAACGCTCGCGCTGTTGCACCAGCTGCTGTTCACCATTAAGCACACGCCTCCCCTCGTCTTCCGAGTCCCGTGTCCTGTCCATGCGGTGAACCGAGAAGAACTCGGCTGGCTGGATGGCGTGGTCCAGTACCGCTGGGTTCAGCCATGTCTCGGTGAAGCAGAGGAGATTGCAGTCCCGAATGTCTCTCTGGAACTTTATCCTGGCCCTGAGGGTCATTGAGCTTGTTTTCCAGGGACTGGACATTGGCGAGTAGTATGCTAGGCAGAGGTGTGCACGAGCTCAGTCTGTTTCTGGAGCTGGCTCGTTTCCCTCGGGGCCGCCGCTTCGCGTCCTTTGTTCTCCAAGATCTCACTCGGCCAGCTCAGATCCGGAGTTAAAAATGTCGGATTGTGAGTACATTGTAAACCAGTATCTCTATCGTACTTAATGCACTCAGTGGTGATGAATTAGCCTGTTTGAAGTTATTGAAAATTAACTTAAAATGCGAAAACAAGATAAAATAGGTCGGAGCAGTCGTGACGGCAGCTGACCTCACCGGCGCCATCTTGGAACTATACACACTTTCTAGGCTATTCGTCCACCAAATAGCACGAGCGAGTGCGTTTTACCAATCCTGTTTCGTCCGTGGCCAACAAGGATAATACATCAGATATTTACCAATTTTACAGCAAGGTTATGTAAGATCTGGGCAAATGTTTAAACTTTAAAAAACAGGACCAAGACAACAGTTTATCAAGAAGCAAGAATTTATTGAACTAATCTAGGTTACATGAAACTATGGCCTTTAATCACTCAATCACACACACGAACATTTTATAGGGTGAAAGTTAATGGAGTTCTGTTTTTAGGTTTACTAGAACATGAGAGTCAAAAGAACAGAGGCTTGTGTTCAATCTAACGATTTAGTCATGAATTGCGCACCACTTTCAGCAAGGTATGAAGCTTTGTTTGTTTACTTGCGTTACGTGATGGTTGTTCTCATGGTTGGAACAGTAATTAGCTGTGTGGCTGATTGGTCGGTGCGCTGAGTTGAAGTGACGTCTTTCGGGAAAACCCTCAGGTGGCGTGTTGGTTGCCCGGTTACTGTGTAACAAACCACCTATTTTTCGAAACAGTAATTAGCTGTTAACAGAATCAGGGTAGGGAAAGGACCACGTGAGTACGTACATTCGAGATGGACCTCTTGTATTTGTGAAGTGGATGGACACCCGAGAAGTATCAGTTTGTTCTACCATCGATTCTGCTTATACAGGAGATACTGTGCAGAGGAGGGTGAAACTACAAGGTACATGGACTACAAAGACATTTCCATGTCCTGCACCTGTGACTGCATACAACCAGCACATGGGGGGCGTTGACCTGTCTGTTCAGCTGTTACTACACCGCACAGCACAAAACAATGAAGTGGTAAAGGAAGATTTTTTTTACACTTCTTGGACATTGCTGCCACCAATGCTTTCATTGTGCATAAAGAACTATATGGTAACCTGTCCCATAAAGAGTTTATGGAACAACTCAGAGCTTCGTGGTGTCTCACAGGAAGTAGCACCAAAACGGACAAGTACTGACCATGTACCAGCAGTTCCAGTAGCTGTGCTGACCTCAGACGCCAGAGATGCTGCCACTGCAGGTCGCAGGTTGTGTGTGCATTGCAAAGCAGTCAATGGCAAGTGGCAAAAAACACCTTGGAGATGCCAGGCATGCAACGTTCCCCTGTGTCTTCAGCTGAACAGGAACTGCTTTCAAGAGCGGCACAGGGATGTGTGACTGTAGACACCATACACCCATTTTATCTTGCACTGTTCCTGTTGTAGAAGAAATTTTTATCTGATTTTATGTGACATACCCTACTTTTAAGAAATAAAACGATACCTCAGCTTGCAATAATGGGAGGCTTGCGTGAGAAGCCGAGCATATTAGGCCCCTTTGGAATGTGCCTGTGTAAGCAATCCGATCTATACATTGAGGCACCTAGAACTGGGAACCTTAATGAAACCCAGATGTTTTATGTAAAGTAAGCGCGGGAAAACTGTCCGCCTTTGTCTAAGATCAGTATTTAAGCAAGAAGCCGTCGGGGGTCGTGGTGTGTTCTGCAGACCTCCCGACTTTATTGATCAACCAATAAAGTTGTAACCTTCTGAAATCAAAGCCTGAGTCTTCAATTAATTTCCACGACATTTTGGCGTCACGAACAGGATGGAAAAGGGGCAAAGGTGACTGATCAGCATGGGCTTCCTTGGCGGGCAGCACAAACAGGTGGCCACTTACAAAGGTAAGCAACTTTTGCTTATATGCTTAGTTTGTGTTGTTTGCTGAGGATCACCCATGGTGGTAAGGATACCTGATAAAGATCTCTCCAAATTAAGCAATTTTTGAATGGGCTTTGTTTTCAGAAGGAAAATGCATGCATCAGTTTACTAACCGTTGAATGGTAGTATTTGAATAGTAACTGGTAAAATAAAGCATTGCATTGGTCTGTTTTGCTGTCAAGAGGGCTTTGATAGATGGTAGTAATAACAGACAGGTATGAGGAAGCACATTTGAAGGTCTGTGTTGCTAAGAGGGCTTTGATAGATAGCAATGCATACCGGTAGATAGACGCTGTATTGATTTGTACTCATTGTCAAGTGGGCCTAGACGGATGGCAGTGGAGTAAGTTAATAAGGAATTGCGCTTAATTAGTAATACTATCTGCGTGAGGGTCCGCAGTAGTTAATATAAATATATCCCTTTTATGAGGAACGTACTTAGGTATGTCAAAAGAATTGTGTAGCCACCTAAACCGTATAGTATGAGCTTGTGGCTTTTTATTCATATCTTTTTATGTGGAACGTACAGTTGTACGTCAATGGTTTTGTGTGCTGCTGATTAATGGATTGTATGGGATTATAGCAGCAAATTTTATATCTTTTTCTATAAGGAGCACAGCTTGGGTGCCATTAAGTTGTAAGCAATTGCATTGTTTGTGTTTAATTGATGTTGTACTGTCCAATACTGTTTGATATTGTCTGAGTGAATGAGAGCTCTATGTGTCTGTGTGTGTGTGTGTCTGAGTGGAAGTGAGAGAGAGAATCTGGCTGAGTGATACCATAAGCTCCGTGTCCAGGAAACCGGCCTGAAACCCCTGAGGGAGTTGCAATCTGCCAGAGGGGGGTCGGCTGCTGCCAGACCAGAGACGTGTGTGTGAATGAGCCCTTATAGGACTAGATAAATTAATAGATTAAGTTGAAATAAATGGACAAGTTTATGAGCCCTTCTAAGAAAATAGATAAATAGGTAGATAAATAAAATAAAAGGGACAAGTATGCTTGAATGAGCCCTGATTAGGACCGGGGACAAAGTATGCGTGAATTAGCCCTAATTTCCAGGAAATAAGGGACCAGGATGAACGTATAAGCCTAGAAATAAAGAGACCGTGTGGAGTGGTGAATGTGTGGTGAATGTTTGTGAACCCAATATTAATACTGTGGCATTAATCGGTTCTTGCAAGATAATATTCACTGTGTATAAAAAGACTGTGCTTTTTGGCAAGTACTAATAGAACAGTAGTAAAATATGGTATATTAAAGAGTGGCTATCATTGCTAAGTCTTGTTAATGAAGGTGGATGTTTAGATGATTATATAATATTGTATGTTGCTGTAAGTAAATTTAGTTACTAAGTAAGTGCATAAGCATAAAGTAGTAAGGAATATCTTGGTTTTTGGTGAGAGAGGCTATAAGGCATAATGGCAGCCTCTCCTGTCGAGATATCGGTATTAACCCATCCCTTGTGTGGAGATCTTATAACTAAGATCTCAAATAAATGGCAAAAGAGAACTAAAGATAAGATTACAAAATGGCCGAAGGAGGGGACATTTGATTTGGCTTTGTGTGGGAAAATAGAAACTTTGGTAAAAATTACAAAACTGCGGCTAGAGAGAAAAAGCGTGTCTAGAGTGAGTTGAAAAGACAGCAGGAGGGGGGGGCCCTGGCTCTGTTTAAGAAAGAAGGGGATGAGTTTGTAAGAAGGAAAAAGCAGGTGAGGAGAAAGTTAACGAAAGTTAGGAAAGTGAGGCACAGAGTAACAGGGGGGAAGCGTTAGTTACACCTCCCCCATATGTGCAGACAGAAGGTCAATTCCCAATGCTTAAGGGAATGGTTGAAGTTTCGGGAGAAATGCAGATGGAAGGGTGTAGATTGTGATGAAGGTTATAGGAAGCCGTGTGTGAAGTCTAGAAAGAGACAGGATAGGTGGATAGAGAGAGAGGAAAGCACACCGTTAGATTGTTATAAGGAAGTAAGGGCAGATCTACAAAAAGTGGAGAAAGTGGTATGGGAAGGAAGATGATAGAGGGAGAAGAGGGGGTGCATGTAAGTGGAGAGAAGATAGACAGAAGCACTGAAACACCAGGACAGTCAACAGGTCAGATAGATGCAACAGTAAGGACTGGATGTAGGCCATTGTACAGTAGAGAGGAAGGGGGTGAGAAGGAGCTGTCATGTAACAGGGCTAGTTGGAAACATGGAAGGAACTTAGGAACTTAGCTCCACTATTCCCAATTTTAATTAAAGGGGCATGGGGACAATATGTACCATGGGCAACTCAAGATCTCGAGGGACTTGTCAACCACCTCCCTAGCATTCACGAGGGTGCAGGGAAATGGAGTAAGGTCTTGGACGAGGAGACCTCAGGCAAGCTGTTGTCGGTTGGAGATATGAAAGCACTTCTGGCAAAAACCGTGGGGGAGGAAAGATGGAGAACGTACTCCGTGCTTCTGATTTGAACAAGGCTGTAGATACAAACCATATGCATGGAACTATCCTTGATGCTGGCCGCCCTGTCGTGTGGAAGGCCTTGTGTGCAGAGTACCCAGCTAGAGTTGACCCAAAGGCATTAAAGGGTGATCAGTTGGAGATGTGAGCGGTTTAAATTCAAGATCACACAAAGAGTTCTGTGATTACATCTCACATGCTGCTGAACAGTACAGGAAAATGAGCAGAAGTTGAAAGCTCAAGAGAAAGAGCTACAACAGAAGCTAGCTCAGTTTCATCTTAAAAAACTGACTAAGAAAAACAAGAAAAAGGTCCAAGAGACCCTAATTACAGCAGAGCAAGTGTCTGGGGGGGCCTCAGGCAATCCTTCACCCATGATCCAGCCAGCTGCAGTCACAGCGATGACCGCACCAGCAGCACTACCCCCAAACTCACACCAGATGTCTGCAATGTTTATCCGCAAAGGCAGAAAGAGTGGAGAACTAATCAGCGCGAGAGGGGACAAAGAGACACTTATGCTAAACTTCCACCAGCCATATGCTGGGGGTGTGGAATGGCTGGACATAACCAATCAAGATGCCCCACATATCCATGGCCCCAGCTCCCGAGTTGTGCGGTGGGAGGGGGGTGGCAGCAGTCTTCTCGAGATCAAGCTCAAGGCCCAGTAAACCAATGGGGGGTCCAAAACAGGGGGGATTCAGTTACCTGTTTTAACAACTAAATGCTGAACAGGAACCCTTGTTAGTAGATACAGCACATTTAAGTCATGCCTAAATTTAAGTCATCTCCCCATGCCTGGAAAATTTGCAAAGGCAGTAGGATTATTGGGACAATAGCAGTTAATTCCTATGACCGCTCCAGTCTGTCTACAAACTAGCAATAAAAGTGTGACTATACCTGTATTAGTTTCAAGTCAGACCCTGGTTAATTTGTTGGGCAGAGATGCATTATGTAAATTAGGATTGCAAATATGGTGTTCGCCAGAAGGGGTGTATGTTGACATGAATGGTGTAAAAAAATCAAATGATAATGACTGAGCCGCAAGCGAATGTGTTTTGGATAGGACAGTTAGAAAGGGAGGTAAGTAAAGTTATCCATAAGTGGGGAAAGTTCATTCAAGCACAGATTCCTGAAGCACAATTACCTACTTCAGACTTTCACTGTACAATGGTGTATGATCCAACTAAGGATGCTGGTTTAGAACAAACATGGCAGGAAGAAACAAAAGCGCACAAGGTTGAGTTAATTACACAGTACATCATCATAGGTCAACAAGGAGCAGCTATGAGCATAGATGAGTGTGATTTTGTGAAAAGGTGGTTCAATGTAACTGAATCTGTTCCACATGTAACATTGTATGTTGGAAGAAGTTGCAGTTCAAAGGACTTAGGACTGATGATGAAGAGAGCTACAGAAGTCCAGTGGGAGTCAACCATAAACCCGTTGA
The DNA here is from genome assembly GCA_011419295.1 of Clarias macrocephalus. Lineage (NCBI taxonomy): Eukaryota > Metazoa > Chordata > Actinopteri > Siluriformes > Clariidae > Clarias > Clarias macrocephalus. The sequence goes on along the minus strand of JAAGKR010007064.1, from coordinate 1,662 downwards.
TTTTACATTTTTGTGTGGTAATAACTTGATTGGTGTTCCTCAGAAAGTTGTTATCAGCCACAAATCACAGACGCAAATGGCATCCGCAACTGAGGTAGTTGAGACAGAGGATAAACTACATCGGGAACTAGAGAGTCAGGTCCCACCTGAATTATGGTCCCAGCATGGTACAGATGTGGACCTAATTAAATCAGCCAGCCCAATTCGAGTACAACTCAAGCCAAATGTTAAACTGCCCAGGATAAGACAATATCCTTTGCGACCTGAGGCAGAAGCTGGTATAAAAGCCACTATTGAAGGCCTTGTAAAAGCAGTCGTGTTAGAAGAAACAACTAACTGCTGTAATACTCCAATTTTCCCTATGATCAAGCCAGACAAAAATAAATGGCATCCTGTGCATGATTTGCGGGCAATTAATAGTATAACAGAGGATTATCCAGATGTTCCAAATCCACACACACCGCTAACCAATGTCCCTCCCGAAGCCAAATACTTCACTGTGATTGATCTTTGTTCAGCCTTCTTCAGTATACCCGTCGTTGAGGAAAGTAGATATTTGTTTGCATTTACTTATGCTGGACAACAATGTACTACCGGCGAATGCCACAGTGGGTCCGACACTCACTGCACATATTCAATCAGGTTTGGAAGCTGATTTACTGTAGAAGATTTAATGAAAGGAAGTAGCCTTCTTCAGTTTATGGAGGATTGTGTGATATGCTCGACATCGTTGGAAGCCAGCCATAGGGATTCCCTTAAGGTACTCGGTAAGCTAGCACAGGGAGGTCACAAAGTATCCAAACTAAACAATACTACAAGCCTCAAGTTGAATATTTAGGGTGGTTAATTTCACATGGTACAATAGCAATAGCGCCTACCCAGTTAGAAGGCATAAGTAAAGCACCCTTGCCACAAACAGTTAAACAGCTGATGACCTTTTTAGGCTTAACAGGCTTCAGTGCTGACTGGATTGAGGAGTGCACAGTAAAACAGCTCCACTGAGGGAGGTAATGAGGGGAGAAGGTCTGCAAAATCTAAGTGCTCCGTTAAAATGGAACACAGATGCTCTGTTAGCATTCGAATCCATCAAAAAAGAGATGCAAAGAGCGCCCACCTTAGGTATACCAGAGTGTACCAAACCATTCTACTTGTAGGTGGCTAGCCGAGCTGATGGATATGCCTCAGCTGTAGTGATGCAGGAAACCTGCAGTGAGAGGGAAAAACAGTCTCTAGCTCACTATAGCACTAGCTGGATAATGTAGTACAAGGTTACCCGCCATGTTATTAACAGGGTCTAACAGCAGTACATTATGCATATGGAAAAGCATCTACATTGGCTATGGGTTACCCAGCAACCATTTATACACATCATAAAGTTGTAGAATTGATAAAACAGGGGAAATTTGTCCTAACTCAAGCTTGCATTCTAGCATATTCTACACTGCTCACATATCCCGACATTACTATAAAAAGATGTGACACGGTTAACCCAGCTGAATTAATTCCTCTAGCATATGAAGGTGTGTCTCATGTTTGTCTGGCGAATTTATTGGCATTTACTAGGTTACATCCTGATCTTGACTCTAAACCAATATCTGAAGCAGAAGTTACTTATTTTGTTGATGAGTCTAGTTTAGAGGCCATTTAGGAAGTTACACTGAG
>JAAGKR010007063.1:926-39076 GCA_011419295.1 Clarias macrocephalus | reverse complement strand
TGTGTGTGTGCGTCTCATATGTGTGTGTGTGCGTCTCATATGTGTGTGTACGGAGAGTTTGCGTGTGTATGTGTGTGCGTCTCATAGGTGTGTGTGTGCGTCTCATATGTGTGTGTGTGCGTCTCATATGTGTGTGTGTGCGTCTCATATGTGTGTGTGTGTGCGTCTCATATGTGTGTGTGTGTGTGTCTCATATGTGTGTGTGTGTGTGTCTCATATGTGTGTGTGTGTGTCTCATATGTGTGTGTACGGAGAGTCTCATATGTGTGTGTGTGCGTCTCATAGGTGTGTGTGTGCGTCTCATAGTGTGTGTGTGTGCGTCTCATATGTGTGTGTGTGCGTCTCATATGTGTGTGTGTGTGCGTCTCATATGTGTGTGTGTGCGTCTCATATGTGTGTGTGTGTGCGTCTCATATGTGTGTGTACAGAGAGTTTGCGTGTGTATGTGTGCGCGCGCGTCTCATAGGTGTGTGTGTGCGCATGTCATATGTAGTTGTGTGAGCAGTTAGTAGTATATATAGATGTGTGACTGTTTCATATGTGTGTGCATGAGTGAAGTTTGATTTAAGCCCCATACGGCGCTTCATATCTGTCGGTAAATCCCCAGGTATGTACTGTGAAAGAACAATGACAGTTTTAACAGTAAAAAGGATGCGGAAAGGGTCTTTAATTATTTTGCATGAAACTGTAAACCCCAATTAAGTTGGCAAAACATATGTAATCAGTTACATCAAAAGAAATATAAATTTTTTAGTTTGTTGAACTTCTTGCAAATCAAATAACTGCATAGTAATATCTATATAATAGCTGCAGTTGTTGGGAATCGAACCCGGGCCTTTCACATGGCAGGTGAAACACTCAGGTGTACCTGGTCTCAAGCCCTAGCCTCCCGGGATAGGCTCCACAGGCCCAGGATAAAGTGACATAGGAGAGTCAGTGATACATTTTATAAATATACTTTTAAGTTGCGTTGACAATATATTTTGTTTTTGTATGTTTCTGTATATGAGGATTTACATTTATTTAAATACTTACAAAATAATTGTCATGATTTGGCCCTTCCTCCTCCCCTGGCCTGTTTTTCATGAATAAGAAAGATGGCTCCCTTTGTCCGTGCATTGATTATAGAGGCCTGAACAAGATCACAGTGAAAACTAAACTGGACCAAGGCAATGCACACCACCACGTCCGAATCTGAGGTGGGCAAAGAATGAAAGGCTGCTTTTAACACCCCAACAGGACACTATAAGTACCTGCTGGTGCCGTTTGGCCTGACCGATGCCCCGGCCGTCTTCCAGGCCCTGATCAACGACGTCCTCCAGGATTTCCTGAATTCATCCGTGTTCGTCTACCTGGACAATATTTTGATCTTCTCTCGAGACCTAGGGGAGCACCAACATCATGTTCGACAGGTGCTGCAAAGACTCTAAGAAAACAATCTGTTCGCTGCAAGCTGCTTAAATCGCTGGATTATCTTGTGTATTTTTGCCTCAATTCTCTCGCGTTTTATTTCCATGCTTTCAAGTTGCCAAGTTCGTTTGTTTCCTTGTTTTCTCATCTCTCGTTTTTCGATTCGGTTTGTCGCTTCACTGCTTGATTTCCCGACTTTTTGATCTCATGCTTCCTTGTTTTTGACCACTTTTTTAATATATTTTTTTTATTTTTTGGTTTGTCACTTTGCTGCTTGATTTCACGGTTACCGATTTAACTCTTCCTATGTTGACTACGGCTCTCGCTTTACGATTTGGCTTAGACGTTATGCTGACTGATCTCCCCGTATTTGACCTTCGCTTCCACATTCCAACCGCTCTCTTGTTTAACGTTGCCGTCATTCATCTGCGTCTGGATTTACCTCATTCCGCTCCACCCCGTGACAATAATATAAAGTAATTAAAGAGATACTTAAAATTTTTTTTGAATTACACAGTATACTTTTGTTTAAATGTGTTTTAATATGTTTGGATATACACATTGTGACAGCAGGCTACTAGTGCAAGCGCTTGTCGCACACACACTAACATCCATGGCATAAGCTGTGCCACACCGGGTGCCTAACAAGGAGGTGGGCTAACACAACTCACCTGGGCTGGAGGCTAATCAAAAGACATAAAATAGGCTAATGATCCCTTTCATCCCCTTGTATTTATATCCTAGCAGGGAAAGAAAGATGGTAGTTTCAACCAGCTATAGCGAGAAGATCCAGAGCTCAAAAACTGCTGGGATCAAGTCTTAACAATAGAGGGTGAAGCAAAAGCATCCCCGCAGCCCTGGCCAGCCTACCGATAGACTCGTGGAGGAGTTCAACTAGATGTTGAAGCAGATGCTGAAAAAAATTAGTAAATGAGAGCAGCCGCAGCTGGGACCAGATGATTGCATTTGTATCCGTGAAACACCGCATTCCTCCACCACTTTCACACTGTTCAAGCTGCTCTTCAGCCATATGGTGCACGGACTGCTTGATATCACCAAGGAAGCCTGGGAGGAGCAGCCTTCAGCAATCCAGTCAGTCAAAGAATATGTACAAGACAATAGCAGTAAAACTTTGCCTCTTGTCCAATCGCACATGCAAAAAATGCAAGGGGAGCAGAAGTGCATCTATGACCGAATTTGACTGAATTTCAGGTGGGTGATTGTCTGCTGCTACTCCTGCCCAGTGCTACATACAAGTTCCTGGCCTACTGGCTAGGACCCTTCACAGTCTTGGCCAGTGTATCATATAACTCTATTAAAACCCATACAGCTCCTGCCTCTCTCTCCTCTGCAGAACTAGGCTGTGATCTAATCCAGCGAGGAGAGGATCTGACACACATGCAGATCCAAGAGCTGAGAAAACTGGTATACCAGTTTGTCTACGTGTTCTCCACCGAACTGGGGCTCACTCACCTCAAGATGCCGCCCTGCGCAATCATTCGCCAGTTGCCTTATCGAGCACTGAGGCTTAAAGGGCTGTGAGATCCATGAGTAAAAGCATAAGGTTTATTTTCATATTATTATTATAATTCGTAAGCCACTTTGTGTATATATAGAAAATGGAAAATGAAAAATGTGCACTAATATAATATAATATAATATAATATAATATAATATAATATAACAGAATACAGTGGAACCTTGGATTGCGAGTATAATTCATTCTGGAATCTGGCTTGTATCTCAGAACACTCGTAAATCAAAGCGAATTTCTCCATAAGAAATAATAAACCTCAGAGTATTCGTTCCACAACCCAAACAAATAAGGTGAGGGTGTGTGTGTGTGAAGACGAGAGGAGGGTGTGTGTGTTTATGTGTGTGTGTGTGTGTGTAAAGGCCAGAGGAGGAGGGGTGTGTGTGTGTGTGTGTGTGAAGACGAGAGGAGTGTGTGTGTGTGTGTGTGTGTGTGTGTGTGTGTGTGTGTGTGAAGGCGAGAGGAGGAGGGGTGTGTGTGTGAAGGCGGGTGGGCGCACACAAAGTGCAGGCTGACACAGGCTGACTTTAACCTCTCTAATGAGACTTACTTTTGCTTTACACGTGCGCACACACGTGTGTTATAATAAACAGTACACGCACGCTGTACACCACCTATACAAACAAAATAAAAGATGTTTTACGTGCACACGCGTGGTCACAGTGTTATAGTAACACTATGCACGGATGTTGATTATACAAGTGAGAGACACACACTAAGGCCGAGCAGGGGAGACGATTACCAACAATTCTGCAGTGCAAGAGAGAGAAAAAACTTTGGCTCACTTGTGATCACGTGATGCTCGGCATCAAAACAAGAAGCGCATGCGTGCTACATGATACTCGGTATTCGTAAACCAAGACTTATTCGTTTTTTTCAAGTCAAAATGTATTAAAAATCTTTACTTGTCTTGCAGGACATTCGCAAACCGCGTTGCTCGCAATCTGAGGCTCCACTGTATGTAATTTGCTCCCTAGCGTTCTACCACTAAGCACATGGCCAGTTTTCTCCATAAGAATACGTTATCTTCCCAAAAGCACAGGCAATCTGCTCCCTATGAGTCTCCATATGACTCGGCCAAAAGCATGGCAATTTTCCTCCATAGGAATCTTATGCGAGAACACAACTAAACTGGTCCTTAGTCTTCTTCCTAGAGCTTCTGTCAAAAAGACAAAAGCAAGCCAATATGCTCCCTCCGTTCCACTGGGAGCACAGCCAATCTGCTCACTAGGGCTCACCCCAAGAGGACTGTCAATTTGCTCCCTAGGACTTTTCCCCTGAGAGCAATTCCAACCTTCCTAGGACTTCCAATGTGACAATGTTGCTGCTGCTCTGCTTTTGTTCTAACCTACTACTCATGTGTCACAGATTTGTCTCTCTCCTCATTTTCCAAGGTTTTGTGCACTTCCACTTCCACCATAATCTGATGCTTCCTCTTCTCCTCCACATTCTCAAGCTTGAGCATCATTTTATCCCTGTGAGACTGAAACCTTTCCTCCACTGGAGCCTCTGGCATCTCTTGCCTTTTCTGTTGATGCCCCTTGATGCTGTCTTCATGCTTTATCATATTTTATGACGAGTTCTTGCATTGTCTCCTTCTCCCTCTCCTTAAAATTTTATGTCTCTTGATATTGTTCATGTTCTTCATCAGAAAAACAAACATCAGCCTCTAGCTGTCTCTCCATTTTAAGTCTTTCATTCACCACAGCAATATTGACTTTGATGACTCTCAGCCTGAGCACAAGGGTCTTTATCTCTTTCTCTAAGTCCTGCCTTATTTTCTTTTTCTTCTTTTTCCTCCAGAGCTTTTGGAACCATTGTGGAATAAAGTTCTTCGGCCTCTTTTCAACTTCATTAAACACCTCCATATCCCTTGCTTTTCGCTTAATGTTTTCTAAGGTTCCTTTTAGGGCCTCCATCTCTACTGTTAGCTCATCTAGCATTTTTTCCTTTTCAAGAATACTTTCACAATGTTTTATCCAGACACTTCTGTTTAGCTCTTCACTCCTCTTCATTTCTTGCCATTGGTCATTCTCTTTCTCAAGCTGGAATACCAAGCTGTCTCTATAAGTCTGAAATTGTCTCATTTCATCCTGCAGCGCCTCCATCTCATCTCTCATTCGAGCTTCTCTGGCTTCAGTCTTTTCCTGCTGGAGCTCAGATCGTTCTTTCTCTTTCATCAGTTTCCTTGTCTTTTTCTCAAGCTGTACCACCAATCGGTCTGTACTAGCCTGAAAAGTTTCCCACATTTCATCCCTGTCCTTCAACAAAATTTCCATGTCCTCTCTCATCTGAGCTTTTCTGGTCTCGATCTCCCACCTTTGGAGCTCAGATCCGTCTTTCTCCATGCTCTTTCTCTCCTCTTCAAGCTGGAATACTAAGCTGTCTTTTCCAGCCTGAAATCTGTTACTCATTTTATCCATTTCCTTCATCAATGTCTCCATCTCTTCTCTCATCTGAGCTTCTCTGGTCTTAAACTCTATTTGTTGAAGATCATATCTCTCTTTCTCCCTCTGTATATTCCTTGTCTCCCCCTCCAGTTTGAGAACCAAGCTGTCTTTATCAACCTGGAAGTTGCTTTTGATTTCACCTATTTCCATCACCAGATCCTCCATCTCTTTTCTCAAAAGAGCTTCTTTAGTCTCAGTCCTTCTCAGCTGGGGCTCATACCACTGCTTCTTTGTCTGCACATTCCTTGTCATTTTCTCAAGCTGTAGAATTAAGCTGTCTTTACTGGCCTTTAACCATCTCTCCCTTTCATTCTTTTCACTTACCAGATCCTCAATCTCTTTTCTCATTTGAGGTTCTCTGGCATCAATATCCTTCAGCTGGAGCTCATATCTCATTTTCTCCTTCTCAATGTTCGTTCTCTTTTCCTGAAGCATGAGCAACAAGCTGGGCATATCAGCCTGTAATATTTTCTCAATTTCATCATTTTCCTTTAACAGATCCTCCATCTCTTCTTTCATTTGAGTTCCTCTGGCCTCAATCTCTCTGCACTGGAGCTCAAATCTCTCCTTTTCATTCTCCATATTTCTTCTGTCTTCCTCAAGTTGGAGCATCAAGCAATCTTTTTCAACCTGGTACCTTCTCTCTACTTCATCCCTTTCCTTCACCAGATCCTCCATCTCTTTTCTCTTCTGGGCCTTTCTCATCTTGACCTCTCTTTGCTGGAGCTCGGATTGCTCTCTCTCCTTCTCCCCCATCATCTGACATGATCTAGGCTTGACATTGAATTGCACTTTTTTGTGCTCCATGTCCATTTTTTCTCCAGAAAGCTGTTCCACCATTTTTACACTGTTCATAATGGTTGTCTCCAAGGATGAACTTTAAAAGTAAAACTCCTCAAGACAAAAAAAAACAAAGAAAAGTTAATTAAAAATGTTTAACAATTATACAATTTTATAGCACTCATCATTTGCTATTTGTTTTATTCTTTAGGAAACTAAAGTCAAATCACTGTGTAATAGTGGGCCTGTGACCCACATGCCCAAACAGACCCACGCACCAAATTCATGCTCAAGGTGCTGAAGGGAAGCTGTGTTTCAGCACCAGTGACATTTTGGACAGCAAAACAGCACACTTTTATATTTATGGCATTTGGCAGATGCTCTTATCCAGAACCACTTTTCTTTTATCTCATTATATATCTGAGCAATTGAGGGTTATGAACCTTGCTCAAGAAGTCAACAGTGGCAACTTGGTGGTGCTGGGGTTTGAACCAAAAACCTTTAAATCTGCGGAGTCACTGGGGGCCTGGAGCCTATACCAGAAGACTTAGGGCAGAAGGCAGGGTATATCCTGGTAGGGGTGCCAATCCATCGGCGGCCACACACTCACACACTACGGGAAATTTGTGGAACACCAATTAGCCTAATCTGCATGTCTTTGGACTATGCGAGGAAACCCACCAAGCATGGGGAGAACACGCAAACTCCATGCACACAGAGGCAGGAATCAAACCTGGCCAGGAATCGAGCCCAGACCCTACAGGTCACTGCTCGCAATCTTGGGGTAACTCTGGACAATCAATTGTCAAGTCAAGTCAAGTCAATTTTATTTATATAGTGCTTTTAGCAATTGACATTGTCGCAAAGCAGCTTTACACAATAAAAAGAAGTAAGTCTGTATGCAATGTGTATGAATCAAAATGATAAGATTGTCTTATCAATTGTTCTTTTTCCCAAACATTGCTAAGCTTAGTTAGTAACCTAGGAATAAAGTGTAAGGATCTATTCAATGACAGAAACTTCAGAGTAATTTGGTAGGTTGCTTTGGATAAGAGAGCTTGTCAAATGGCTAAATGTAAATGTACTGCGCCCCCTGGGATTTGACACATTTTGTGATAACAGCGCTGAAACTGAAAAATTAGCTTCCACAACCTTAACACCCCTACTTTCTACTAATGTTAGTTCCCCTTGTTCACAGGAAAAGAGCTTGTAGAAAGAGTTAAAAAGTTAAAGCTAAAATAATCTTCTGAACTTTAATGTAATCAGTGATATTATTATTTCATGTTGAAGCCAACGTATGTGTCTGTCTGTCTTTCTGTACAGCAGAATTCTGTCTAATTTATTAATACAAAGAAATCACATTCTGCAACGTTGAGTAACGTATGTCTTGTTTACACTAAGTTGTACGTCTTTCTTAATTTAGTGTGTGCTTTAGTTTTCTACATTGGATTCTTCTCTACTGGTAAGGTAGGTCTTTAACTTTTGTACTGTTTTTGAAATACAATTGGTTCTTACTCTATACCTAGTTCTTGCTGTTTGGTAGTGTCGATTGCAGTGTGATTTGTTCTCAGGTAATTAATCAAGAGTAGTTTCAGGCTTCCTTAAGGTGAGAATTGTGGGCAGGGCTTAGCTACATATACTGAAGGTAAATAAGATATCCTGCAACAAAGTTGGTCATGAATCTAGATAGCAAGTGTCCATAGAATTGAAAAGAGATAACACAGAGAAGAAATTCTTACTTAGTAAGGAATTACTATTTTTTAGACAAATACCTCATTCTGTCTAGGAGTTAAGGATGTGTGTTCAACCTACTGTATCTCTGTCAGTTCTCACAGACTAAGATGCTTTTACTCACACAGCAGCAGCAGATCTCCCAGAAACCTCATCTACCCTCCAGTACTGTCTCATTGCCCTGCACTGGTGGTAGGTGAAAGCTGCTGTAAAGAGAGCAGATTTTATCTCAGCCTGAGCTACCCATTACTCTTTTGACTTCCTGGCACTAACAGAGACCTGGATGTCTCCTCAGAACTCAGCGACACCGGCTGCCCTGTCCTCTGCCTACATATTCTCTGACTCTCCACCAGGTGGTGCTACGGGTCTGCTGTTGTCTAAGAGATGGTCCTTCTTGCCTATCCCTCTGTCTCATCACAGTTTTTCATCATTTGAATTTCATGCAGTTAAGGTAACTTCTCCAATTAACCTCCACATCTTAGTTATCTACCGTCCTCCTGGCTCTCTAGGAAACGTCCTGGATGAAATGGACAAGCTTCTTAGTCTTTTTCCTTCGGCTAACACTCCTCTCACTGTTCTAGGAGACAAACTCCAATCCTCCCTCTCCTTAACTCCTTCTCATTAACACTAAACAGTTGCCCTCCCACTCATAAGGGAGGGAATTCTCTTAACCTCATTTTTTGCCGCCCTTCCCGAGTCACAGATCTCACTACTATTCCTCTTCACAAATCTGATCATTACCTGGTATCCTTCACCATCACTCTTCCTGCTCTGTGTGAAGCTAACCACCAAAATTCCTCTTTTACTCGCAGAAACCTTCACACCGTCTCCCTTCCCAGACTCCGTCTCCTTGAGACGGAACCGGACTCAGCAGGGACCCCATCCTCATCTGGGTGATAACGGAGAGCAGGGATTGATCTGACCTCATACTGTGTGTCAGGAGGCTGGAAGTTCAGTAGAACAGGAGACGTGTTTAAGTTCATATGGAGTCCAGTTGGTTATTGGAGACTCAGGTAGACTGTAGGAAACTCCAGTCCTGAACTATCGAGCGACTAGTAATAGCTATTAGTAGCTTATTTTAAAGTAGATTATTAAATCTGAGGGAAAAATGCTATATTTTTCCAAAAAAGTGCCAGATGGTGTCATGTAATCTGACACACAACTGCTCATAATGTCCCTTCCACTCAACATGTTGGTTAATTTATGCTGCAGGTTTCATGCTACTGCCAAAGTTTCATTCAATTCTGTTTAGCCAGTTTTGTGTGATACAGAAATTAATTTTATACTGGTTTCTCATCCTCCAATGTATAATGTTTAAAGAGATGCTATAATAGAAAAAAAAGTTTTTAAAAATGTAGGCACGCTAGCATGTTTTGACTTCAAGTATAAAAGATTAGAATGATTATTTTGAGAGTGATAAGACCATTACTCCAAAATAACTTCGAAACCTTGATTGCAGTGGCAGGGCCCAGTTTGGCAGTGACCAAAAGGTTATTACAAACTGTAACATAGAGCTCAGGGCACAAGGTGGAGGACATTTAAATTGACATTTTTTTACTTGAGCTGTTGTTTCAAGGTTGTCAAAAACACAGATGTACTAAAGAAAGTTGTTTTCATCAAACCCTGAGAGATGAGGGATGAGGTGAGCAGTGCTGGAGGATCGGAGAGTACAAGGAGCGGCGCGTGGTGATTAGGGCTGAGAGGTAAGTGGGTGCTGGGCCAGGTTTAGCTTTATAGGCGAGCAACAGGGTTTTGAATTTGATGCAGCAGCTAAACGGAATCAAGTGCAGGGAGTGGAGCAGTAGGAGGTGTGGGAGAACTTGGGAAGGTTGAAGATGAGACATGCAGCTGCGTTCTGGATCAAGTGCAGAGGGCGAATGGTGGACAGAGACAGTCTTGAAATAACAACGGACTGACCGAGCACCTGAGTAGCCTGTGAAGAATGAAATGGGAAAATTCTTCTGATGTTGTAAAGAAAAAATCAACAAGAGCAAGTGAGGTTAGCGATGTGTTGGGAAAGTGACAGATGTCACACAGTTACCCCAAGTGTGCTGGCAGTGGCTGAAGGAGTGACCTGATCAGGCAAAGGCGCGGGCCGTTTATACACGCGGTTGCCAGACAACGCCGCAATCAGGGTGAATGCGCCGCACCTGGCAGCATGTCTACGTATATTAGGGTCCTGACACCTCGACACATCGTGCAATCATTTAGGCTGCACCGGTAAAGGTATCAGGGCCAAAGACCGAGAAAGAAAGAAAAAGAAAGACAGACAGACAGAAAGACGGACAACGTGTGCTGTTCAGGGACAGAGGCAAAGCCCCAGCTGTCTGTCTAAACTCCGGCGAGGGCGAGAGCGAGAGCGACACACATCAGTCCAGTGTTTGCGCTCAGTTTAAGTTGATAAGCACAAATAAAACACAAACTCTCTCTCTATAAATCCTTGGTAAGGGCATAAGCCCCGACGTTTATGTTGTTTTCAGTTTTCTTTTGTTTCCTTTTAATTTTTCTAATTAATGATCCAACGCCATCTCCAAATGGGAAGGTCGTCCTGAGCGTGTCATAAGCACTCTGACTAACTCCTATTTCATTGATCCCCTCTAAAGCCGTGTGTTAGGGCTCTTATAATATTATAATGTCTTGTGGTGCGGCTCCCCATACCACACTAGGTAACACACTACGTCTTGACCAGAAGCTGAATCAACCTGTCGCACATTGGCACACACAAATGTTTTAAAAGATTTTGCCATATTCTATATGTAAATTATTATGAAAACTATATGTAGCCTGTACAGAGAATATTCATGTTAATGTTGTTTATTTAAAATAATAGTTTTTTAAGAAGCTAAAGCTGTTATGGTTGTGTTGGGCATGGGTGCTCGTTTTCAGATTTTAGTGCGGTTAACTCTAAATATCTCAAAGCCCTGCCTGTAAACCCCCTCATGGCTGATTTCCTTAAAAAAAAAATAATTAACTTGCTCTTTAGGTAAAAATATATAAAAATAAAACATAACACGTGAAGAAACGAGTGAAAAACATCTGGATCCTACAAGCGAAAAAACTGAAACGAAAATTGAGTACAATTATTACTATTTATTATTATTATTATTATTATTATTATTATTATTATTATTATTATTATTATTATAAGAAGTATACAATAAATGATCAAAGAGAATTAAAGCTGCACCTCTTCCGTCTCTCTCTGGAGCCTTGTGTGTCTGCCTGCCCGTTTACAGCTCTAAAGCTCCTTACCTGAGTGCACACACGGCCTCTCTGGTGTTTCTGATGTAATAATCACTTCATCTGTAACTCTGTCTGATCTCTGTGTCTGTTTGAGTGGGTGTGGCCTGTGTGACGTCTATCATTATTGCATAGCATTAACACACACACACACACACACACACACACACACACACACACACACACACACACACACACCTGATGCTGATTATGTACAGAAGAAAACAAGAATAAAAGAATAAAATATTTACTGCGGTTTTATAGCAGTGTTGATAAAATTTAACACTGACACGGGAGGAGAAACGAACTACAGTAATGCAGAAACAGAAACAAACACACACACGCACACACACACGCACACACACACAGTGCCGGCCCATCTAACAGTCAATACAGGCAGTCGCCTAGAGCCCCACCTTACAACAAGGGCCCCGCACAAGTTATTAAAAGTATTTCCCTCTCAACATGTGAATACATAAATATTGTTATGCTCGCAACACATGGACCCATTAAATATGATACAATTCACAATGACAGTGAGGAAAATAATTACCCACCATATTAAATAAAAAGGATAACTCTGTATAATTAACACATGATACGTTGAAACAACAGTACAAATAAAAGCATAAAAGATTTGAAACATACACAGAAGCACCACATACTAATTTGCATAACACCGCCTACTGGGAGAACTGGAGCGCCATAGTGATCATAGTATCCGTATACAAAGATTCCACTATAGATCTATTAATGTTTCATTGCTTATTAGGCAGTTGCATGACAGAAAATGTGCTGTCAAAAATAAAGTTCCTGACATTTTTAACTTTATGGTAATTATTCACCTTCATGGCCTCTTTCAGCATCGTCTGTCTTTGTGCCGGTTTTACATGATGCATGCGTACAGGCCAAATGTGTAGTTAATGTCTGTACAAGGTAGCGGTATGGACTCTTGCACGTTGTTGTTGGGTGTTGCTACTTTACCTGGATGCGAGCTGACAGCGACGGGAGATTTAACTGTACAGCGAGCAGCTCAGGAGGGCAACTAGTCCACCATGTAAACCAAAAAGAAGGTCTACAGAAGTATGTATCAGATTCGGGGACGGAGAGCCAATGGCTTAACAGAGCAGAATCTGTTTCTCATCATTGTTGCAGTCGGGATTTTACAGTTTGCTCATACAGGTTTATGTGTATGTGTGTGATATTTTTATATCGCAATTCTTTTTTAAATTAAATATTAAATATAAATAGGTTAACAAAAACATGTGTATATGTATGTGATTCCTTGACAATTGACAGCTAGAATCGGGGCACCAGGACGAGTCAGACAGGTCCAGAGGGCAGAGGGAGTCTGGATCACTGGTAGCTCAGGAGAGACATACTGTATGTAGTGAGACAGAGAGACAGGGAGAGTGCAGAAGAGAAAGAGTGATAACAGTTAGGTATGGTCACAGTCACACAATGTATAAGGTGAATGTAAAGTATATTTAGTGCAGAGTGCAACCAGGGACTCCAGTAGGACTTACTATGACAGCATAACTAAAAGGGAAATCCATAAAGAAACACAGACATGAGGGCTCCCTGAGATGTAAAGCAACCAATCACTTCACCGTCAACAAACCTGAGTGATCAATGAGAGTGGGGAAGACAGCATCTAAACATTCCATTCATCCATCCATCTTCAATCGCTTATCCAAAATCGGGTTCCCTAGGGAGGCGTCGTGGTGACATCCTTACTCGATGCTCGAACAACCTCAACTGACTCCTTTCCACACAAAGCTTCTCACGGATAACTGAGCTTCTCATCCTATCTCTAAGAGAAAAGCCAGCTACCCTTCTGAGAAAACCCAACGATCACGACCATAGGTGAGGATTGGAACTAAGATCGAACTTAGCTCAACTAAGATTGAGAGCTTTGCCTTTTGGCTCAACTATCTTTTCGTCACAGCAGTGCACTAAAGCGACTGCAATACCACCCCCGCTGCTCTGATTCTCCAGCTAACCACACGTTCCAATGTTCCATCACACGTAAACAAGACCCCGAGATACTTAAACTCCTTCACTTGGGGTAATGACTTGCTCCCTAGCGAGTCGTTACCCCAATGACTCGCTCCCTAGCACAGCCCTGGCGGAGACCAACACCCACTGGAAACAAGTCTGACTTACTGCCGAGAACCTGAACACAGCTCTCACTTTGGGTGTAAAGGGATAGGATGGCCCTGAGAAGTGACCCCCTCAACACATACTCCCGCAGTACCTCCCACAGAAAATCCCGAGGGACATGATCTTATGCCTTCTCCAAATCCACAAAACACATATAGACTAGATGGGCATATTCCCAAGCCCCCTGCAGGATTCCTGCAAGAGTCAAAAGCTGGTCCGGAATCTACATGGTTCCTCTTCAATTTGTGGTTAGACAGTCAGCCGAACCCTCTTTTCCAGCACCTTAAAGTACACTTTCCCAGGGAGGCTGAGTAGTGTAATGCCCTTGTAGTTGGCACACATCCTCTGGTTCCTCTTTTTGAAAAGGGGAAACACCACCTTAGCCCCTCAACACCCAGAGCCTTCAGCATTTCCAGACTGATCTCGTTAATTCCCGGGGCTTTGCCACCGTGGAGTTATTTGACTACCTCAGTGACTTCGCCCAGGGAGATCAACGTCAACCCCCCCTCAACCCCCCCAACATCCTCCAACTCTGTCTCTGCAACAGAGGGTGGATTAGTCGGGTTCAGGAGTTCCTCAAAGTGCTCTTTCCACCGCCAGAGGTCGAGGACAGCAGTGTCCCATCCTTGCAGTACACAGCTTGGGTGGTTCCCCGTTTCCCCCTCCTGAGGTGCTGGATGGTTTTCCAGAAGCACCTTGGTGCTGCCTGAAAGTCCTTCTCCATGGATTTTCCAAGCTCCTCCCACACCCACTTCTTTGCCTCTGCTACCGCTGCAGCTGCTGTCTTTCAAGCCCTTTTTCAGTCGGACAGCTTCCACAGCTAACCACAGTTGTCCACCACGCTGTCCGAGGGTTACCGCCCCTTGAGGCACTCAGAACCTTAAGACCACAGCTCACAGCTGCAGCTTCAGTAATAGAAGCTTTGAATACTGACCACTCTGATTCAATATCCCCAGCTCCTAAAGGGATGCTGGAAAAGCTCCACTGGAGGTGGAAGTTGAAGGCCTCTTGAAAAGGGGCCCTCTGTCTAGGCCTGGCTCCAGACATGGGCCCCGGGCTTCCACCAGGCAGGGCCACTCTTCTCCCTCCTCTTTTTTTCATGGGGTTTTTAAACCATACTTAGTCTGGTTCCTCGATTGAGACCAATTTGCCTTGGGAGACCCTATCAGGAGCACATGGCTCCAGACAACACCGCTCCCAGGTTCAAGAGGGCACACAAACTTCTCCACCACAATAAGGTTCAACATAATACTCTACATCCATGAGTCCCCCAGATCTGCTCCTTTACCTAAGGCAAATCTATTTACAAAAATACTTGGCTAAATAAATAAATTTTAGCCTAGACTTAAACACTGGAACTGTGTCTGAGTCCCGAACATTAATTGGAAGACTATTCCATAGCTTTGGGGCTTTGTAAGAAAAAGCTCCACCCCCTGCAGTAGTTTTCATAATACGTGGTAATGACAAGCAGCCTGCATCCTTTGATCGAAGTAGGTGTGGCCGATCATAAGACGTAGCAGTTCACTCAGATACTGAATCACGAGACCATTTAATGCT
Organism: Clarias macrocephalus; assembly: GCA_011419295.1. Taxonomy (NCBI): domain Eukaryota; kingdom Metazoa; phylum Chordata; class Actinopteri; order Siluriformes; family Clariidae; genus Clarias; species Clarias macrocephalus. The sequence continues at coordinate 24,211 of JAAGKR010007063.1, read as the reverse complement.
TTATATGTCAAAAGTACTATTTTAAAATGGATATGGAATTTCACAGGGAGCCAATGCAATGTGGATAAGATACGGGTGATGTGCTCGTATCTTCTTGTTTTAGTGAGGACTCTCATTGCTGCATTTCAGACTAATTGAAGCTTGTTTATGCACCTAGTTAAACAACCAGACAGTAAGGCGTTACAATAGTCCATCCTAAAGGTGATAAAAACTAGTTTTTCTGTATCATTTAGTGACAATATATTCCTTATTTTGGCAATATTTGCCAAGGTGAAAGAAAGCTATCCTGGTTATATTATCTACATTCAAATGAAAGGCTAGAATCTATAATCACACCGAGGTCTTTCACTGTTTCACTTGATGGAACAGAAAGGCCATTTAAAGTTTACAGTGTGATCAAAAAGCTTGCTTCTAGCTGAATGTGGGCCTATGGCTAGAATTTCTGTCTTATCAGGATTAAGCAGAAGGAAGTTAATTAACATCCAGTCTCTTATGTTCTGCACACATTGCTCAACTTTAGTAAGCTGGTTCTTCTCATCTGGTATTTCTGAGACGTATAACTATGTGTCATCAGCATAACACTGAAAACTAATACCATGCTTACGAATTATGTTGCCCAGAGGAAGCATGTAAAGGGAAAAAAGCAGTGGTCCTAAAACTGAACCCTGTGGAACACCAAACTCCACTTGAGACCATGCAGATCCATCCGCACATTATCCATAACATTAACACCACAACACATTAACATTACATCATGTGTGCTGGGAGCTGAAAAGAAAAAACTTCTTCATTTCCTTATTACTAATGTGACCTTAATTAATTAACCTAATGTAGTTAATACACTACAATAAAACTTTTAGATCAATAAAGACATAATGACAGTATTTGGTGTAATGAGGGTGTGGCCTTACTGTGAAGAGAGTAATGGTCAGGTAAGTGGTATGGAGAGCACAATGAGTACAGCGGGGAGCTATAAAGAGTGAGGAGAGAGAATGGGCAAGAGAGAGATTCAGATGTGTGCTAAGCAGTGGTGTGTGTTTGTGTGTTATTATTGGTTGAAATTGCGAGATCACATCTGATTGGTTAAAGATCATGACTGATGCGGACTGACTCACGTGGGAAAAGAAAAGTATCTTGCATATACAGTATATATGGCTGGATGTATTTAAACATACATACAGTGTATGTATACATGTGTGTGTGTCTGTGGTCATTCGTGTGTTAATCTCCGTGTGTGTCTAATAATATATAACATTCTATCCCCCGATTGCATCTATATACGTGGAGGTAATTTTCTCAAATCTCTCGCAGCCATGTCTTGTCCGTTAATGAGAGAGCAACCGGTTACTGAAGGTGTGAAGATTATACACAAAGTTTTTCAAATTCTTTTACAAAAGTATTGCATGATAGACAGGATCCTTTAGCACAGCAGCATGACATATACTTCTTCTTACTATACGTGTTCTTGTACTTCACTTTTACACTGGAAAACCGATTAAGTTTGAAAAACTCAAAATATTTGAGGTCATCAGTTACATAATTTTCTTTAAGTAATGATGTTTCCAATTTTAAGTAAACAGAACTATCAATATTTGAATTTGTTGAACTTGTTGCAAATAAAGTAAATTCAATCCAGCGTGGGAATCGAACCCGGTTCTTTCGCATGGCAGGCAAGACACCACTGAGCCACCGGTGCTCTTTATATTTAAGTTGGTGGAACTTTGAGATGACAGTTACTGTCTAAATTTAGCTAACTTTAAATTAATACAAATAGGATTTGAGAGTATATATATAAACACACACACACATACATACACATATAACATGTAACACAGGCAGCACTCACATATTTAATAATTACTTTTATTTTTAATTCTCTTTATTAAAGTTTGAAACTCTCCATAACCCTCTAATAAAAGCTTTTGCTCCGCTTGAGTAATAAACTGAGCTGCTCTTTTGCCATTTCGTCACCCAATCGCAGGGGTTGTGATCAGTGTTTCTACTGTTGATGTGTGTCGTCTTTTAAACAAATGCACGAACGCGCAATAATCCTAGACATCTCAATCCAGCGATACTAATCATCAACAACAGGTGTGTCGAAGAACCGAATTAGCCGCATCGTAATTAGCGCGATGATCTCATCTTAGATGTGTCAACCGACATACGAAGAACGAACCCCTGGTGCAGTACAGAGTGCAGCTCACCTGTGGTCTGAAAGAACTCTTGTTTGTTTCAATCTTAAACAGCTTATAAACATCCAGAGGTGGAAAGAGTAATAAAATTTTGTACTCAAGTAAAAGTACTGTTTTTTTTATCTGAACTCAACTTCAGAGAAAGGCTTTTGATGTGTGGAAATGAGTTCAACAGATCCATTTAGTTTGAAACACAAGCAAGGTACCCATCAAGCTCCCCTGTACTTTGTGACCTTTTGGACTTCATTGAGGAGAAGAAATCTTCATCATCTGATGAATGTGGCCCAACTTTTCCATCGATGCCTCTACCATCTGGTCAAGGAGTTGTCTCACTTAGACAAGACCTGTAAAACTGGAATTGATAATTAACAATCAATGCGGGTCCGGGTTCGATTCCCAGCCAGGTTCGATTCTCTCAGTCAGTCTCTGTGTGCATGGAGTTTGCATGTTCTCCCTTGCACGGTGGGTTTCCTCCAGGTACTTCGGTTTCCTCCCACAGTCCAAAAACCTGCAAATTAGGCTAATTGGCATTCCCAATTGTCTGTAGTGTGTGAATGAGAGTGTGAGTATGTGTGAGTGTGTGTATGTGTGAGTGTGTGTATGTGTGTGCGCTCTGTGATGGATTGGCACCCTGTCCAGGGTGTACCCCACCTTGTGCCCCAAGTCTCCTGGGATAGACTCTGAATACAGGATAAAGCGGTATAGACGATGAGCGTGTCAGTGAGTGAGTGATTACTATGATATGATATGAAACAATTAAATCATACCAGCTTCTATTATTTCAGCCTTCTCAGTCCAGGTGTTCTTGAACTTTGTCAGAAGGATCAGTTCAGGGTTGTGCATCATCTCACCAAAGGGCTTTTGGACACCATCCTGAACTGCTCTGATAAGTGGCAGACACATCTTGGAGGATGTCTCCAGCTGAGTTTTGCTTGTAACTGGAAGATCACTGGCAGGAGCCACCCCATGTGTATGTGTAAGAATCTTCAATGCCTTTACACCAGGTTTCATAACAGTGCAATACTCAGTCAGGAAAACAATTTCAGCTGGACTGTAGGACATAAACATATGCAAATTTTTTTTGCAGGAATAGGTGTGGAATGTGTAGCCAAGTATGGAAATATAATTTGACAATTTTACACAAGTATAAAAAAAAAGAAAAAAATAAATAAACAGGGTAACTTCAGGAAAATATTTTCAATTATGTCATAATTCAATTATGTCAAAAGACTCTCACAAATGAAGTTAATCATGAGCTTGCCGACCTTTGCCTGTGGCACATGTTTGTTTGCACCCAGTGCAGTTATGTCACTTATTTTTGCTTGCTTGGTTTGGATTTCTGGTGGTTCCAGTTTTTGCTTCCTAAAAAAAGCATGTTTAGGCCATTACAAATAAAAGGAATTTGCACTGACAAATTAAAATATGCCAGTGCATTTGTTTCCTAAGACATTTTATAAAAGTTGCTTAAATATTCTAATTGAACGAAGGCCTAGTCCTGGCTGTGGAACCATTTTCTCCCTAAAAGAAGTATTTTTGCTGTGTTGCTGTCCCTGTGCTCGGCACTGTAGCTCTCTGCCTATGTCCCCGCACCGCTCACTGCATCTCTGTACATGAGTGACAGGTGAGTGTGTGGGGAGAAAAATCTGGAGTGGAGTTTTAGGGTCTGGAGGTGCCGTGTTGATCCAGCTGGCTCGTGACACCCGTTGCATTATTTGAATTCTTTATTTAATTCACAACGAAATAATTTTAAATGTACAATACTTCAAACAAAACATACTTAAGTAAAAGTTAAATTACAGATTTGAAAAACTACTGTAAAAAATAGAAGTACACAAAAAAAAAAAACTACTCAATTACAGTAATACCCAATTCCCAGAAGCACATTATTAGGAGTTTATAGTTAATGGTAAGTTGCAAGAGAAGTTCTTGCTGTCAACAATACATGTAGCCTATACAGAAATAAATCTTACTTTAACACAAATTTTAGAGCATTAGTTTTTATTCCCATTGCTTTAGATGTGTATATATTAAGCTCAATTTTTGTTCAGTTGAAATCCATTTCTTTGTGGTGCTGTCAATTATATTTATCGCATAAGCACAACAGTAATTTGAAAGCAGTAGGTCGCACACAGCTTGTCTCCAAGCCTGCTTCTGTTTTGGTTCATGTATTTGCTCTGAGCAAAGTACAAAATTATATGATGAACTGAATATAGATTTCAAGTTCTAGTTATTAATAAACATTCTGCCACATTACTGGTATTATCACTCAGATACAGTGGCATCACTAGGGGGGTGGCAGCATCAGAGTATATGACAAAATTTGTCTATTTTTTTTTTTAAATAATGTTTTATACAAAATGTTTTCTCTGTAGAACTGTCATGCACCCAGCACAAAATTCTCCCTCACAAACAACTTGGGACCACACACAACTGGATCTCATGCACCACTGGCTGGACTTTATGAATGAGGTCACTGGGATGTTACAGCATGTGAATACAATTGTAAATGTAGTGGTAAGTAATGCTGGAATTTTCTACCTAAAAAATCCCCCAGATATAAATAGTATAAAATGATCATCATTTTAAGCTTTTTTTTTTTAAAGCTGCATATGTTATAAAATTTAACATACTTATATTTACATTTTAAAACATAAATCAAAAACTATGTTAAATTCTCTGTATTCAGCACAGCCTTTGTGCTCCCTACCATCCACTGACTCACAGCCTTGTGTGGAAAAATGAATGGGACCATAAAAAGGTGTCTGAGATACCCCCGGAGAGAACTCTGCTCCCATACACCATTTCTGTTTACTGTGCTTTGCGAATTCACGTTATGCTGTGTTTACTGTTCTGTTCTGGTGGTGCTCTGTGAGACCCCACAAAAACCTGTGCCCAAAAGACCCGGGTTCGATTCCCGCACTGGATTGAAAAGTAAATTCTCTCGCATGGCAGGCGAAACACCTCCCACTGAGCCACCAGTGATCTTTAGATTTAAATTGGTGGAACTTTAAGGTGAAAGTTACTGTTACTTCTGTACTTCTGATTACTTAAAATATCAAATTTGTTCAGCTAACTTAAAATTAATACAAATAAGATTTGAGAGTATATATACACACATAACATGTAACACAGGCAGCACTCCCATATTTAATAATTACTTTTATTTGAAATTATATTTATTAAAGTTTGAAATTCTCCATAACCCTCTAATAAAAGCTTTTGCTCCGCTTGAGAAAAAAATAATTGAGCTGCTCTTTTGCCATTTCGTCAACCAATCGCAGGGGTTGTGATCAGTGTTTCTACTGTCGAACGCGCAATAATCCTAGACAACTCAATCCATCAACAACAGGTGCGTCAAAGAACCGAAATAGCCGCATCGTAATTAGCGCGACGATCTCATCTTAGATTTCATCTTCCATCAGCTGGTTCACCAGCTAAACCAGCATCAGACCAGCACTAACCAGTATTAACCAGCATAGACCAGCATATAAATCATGCTGGCCTATGCTGTATTTTTCAGCAGGGCAGGATTCAAATAAAATTATTATTTATTTATTTAAATTCAAATAAAAATGTATTTGTCACATACACAGTATGATATTCAGTGAAATGTTTTAACAACCTAAAAATTAAAAGAAAAATATAGTATTCTAAATAAAGAATATGAAATAAGAGGTGGTAGAGACGCTGCCAGGACTTTATTGTGACCGAACCATGACTGGTCACGTGTGATGTGTGTCCCAGGTGCTACAGCTTGGTGGTGAATGTGGAGGGAATTATAGTGTTAAATGTTAAACTGTAGTTGACAAAGCATTTTAAACATAATCCCCCCTACAGGTTAGTGAGTGAGGTGTGACGGAGGTGTGAGGTGGCATCATCTGTTGAATGGTTCGGATGATTAAAGCAGAAGGAAGTTAATTAACATCCAGTCTCTTATGTCATCCACACTTTGCTCCACTTTATTAAGCTATCAGTATAACAGTGAAACATAATATCATGCTTATGAATTATTTTGCAGAGGAAGCATGTAAAAAGAAAAAATCAGTTGGCCTAAAACCGAACCCTATGGGACACAAAACTTCACTTAAGAACATGCAGAATAAATGAAATTGTTGTTTGTCCTGTTACTGGTTTATTCCATCCACCAACACCGTTTACTGTTTTTTATCCATCATCTCAGACAAATTACTTGCACTACTTTAACTCATTACCACAGAGTATTGGACTGTGTCATGTTGTTGTAGTGTTGTCGCTCTTGTTTGCACATTTGCACGTGCACTTTATGTTGTCTTTTGCTTTCTTGTGTATAGTACTTTAGTTAGATAAAAAAAATAAAGAACAAACACACATGCATGCACGATGTGCATGAAGTTATCTGTTTATTAACAGCAAATATAAGCTTTTGGTCAGGTGCCCACATACATCTCATACATCAAAAGAACAAGTCATTAACATGTCAGTCATAGAGAAACCCGGAGGCAGACAGATGATAAATACATTTGCATTTTCTGGCTAAACAAAAGGGATTCAGCAGACACAAGCTATTTTTATGTACAGTATTTGTACAGTTTATATATTTCTCATTTATTTATATGTACAGTGTTACCACATAAGAAATCAGAAAGCACAATGAGGGGGGTGTTTTATGAGCACAGAGGCATGAGAAAGTTCATACAATATCAGTAAACCTTACAGTACCCCTTAAATTCAAAGAGTCTACAGTAAAACAGTGCTATTATTATCACTGAAATTGACATAAATAAACAGTCAGACATCAGAATAGAATAGATATACAGTGGAACCTTGGATTACGAGTAACGCAGTTTACGAGTGTTCTGCAAGACAATCAAAGATTTTTAATAAATTTTGACTTGAAAAACGAGCAAGTCTTGGATTTAAATATCATTAACAATCATGTGGCATGCATGCGCTTCTTGTTTTTCTTGTTTTTATGTGCACTCAGCACCAAAATAAGAAGCGCACGCCTGTGCTTCCTGTTTTGATGCCGCGCGCACGTCATCAAAAATGAACCAATGATTATTCACTTTCTCACGCTGCGGAATTGTGGGCAATCGAGTTGTAAACATCCGAGCACGTGTATGCCGTTTACAACACCGCTGTGACCGTGTGAGCGCATAAAGCATTTTTTATTTAATTTTAAAGTGTTTAATTAATTTTTCTTGTCTTTACTGCGCTTTAGTACTTTAGTGTACTGCAACAATGGCTCCCACGAAGAAAAAGTTGCAAAAGGAAGGTGGAAAAAAGAAGGAGATGATCACGCTGGAAGTTAAAAATCAAATCATTAAGAAGCGCAAGCAAGGCACGCGAGTGGCTGACCTCGCAAGATTTTATAAAAAGTCTACGTCAATGAGTCACGCGGATATCAAAGCAGCGACCATCATCTTGGATGATGTAGAAAAGTTGCTTCTCGTGTGTGATACCGTGACTGAGCAACTTATCTGCGTAAGCAAACTGCCAGGTACGTCGACAGAAAATGTAGGAGGCTAAAGACTTTAAGAGGAGAAGCGGCATCCATAGTGTTGTGAGGCTCGGAGAGGCTGCGAGTTCAGACGCTAAAGCAGCCGACGTGTTCGTTTCCGAATTTCATGAGCTCATGGTTTGAGTGTTACCTGCTGCAGCAAGTTTTTAATAGCGACGAGACAGGGCTGTTTTGGAAAAAAAATGCCAAAGAGGACTTACATTACAGCAGAAGAGAATGTATTGCCGGGTCACAAGCCCATGAAAGACCGACTCACGCTATTGTTTTGTGCTAATGCAAGCGGGGATTTAAAAATCAAGCCCCTGCTTGTGTATCATTCAGAAAATGCACGAGCCTTTAAAAAATGTAAAGTGCAGAAGAGTCAGTTAAATGTTATGTAGAGGTCCAACAGCAAGGCTTGGGTCACTCGTATCCTGTTTGTGGAGTGAATCAACGAGGTTTTTAGTCCTGCAGTGAAAAACTATCTTTTAGAAAAAAAATCTGCCACTCAAAGTCTTGCTGGTTATGGATAATGCTCCTGCTCATCCTCCAGGCCTTGAGGACGACTATCTGGAGGAAATTGAATTTGAGCTTGGTTTCAGCGATGCTTTGAAGTGACAGAAGGAACAAACCTTATCCTCAGAGAGTTTTGGAAAGATCATTTTCACATCATGTATTTCCTCAAGATCATTGATAAAGCCTGGGATGGGGTCACCAAGAGAACCCTTAATTCTTCTTGGAAAAATCTGTGGCCTGATTGCATTCCTGGACATGACCCTGAGGGGTTTGCTCATGAACAAAAGTCACCAGTTGTCGATTAAATTTTGTCCTTAGGAAAGACTATGGCACTGGAGTGAATGAGGATAACATTGAAGAGCTGGTGGAGGAACATAACCAGGAGCTGACCACTGACGAATTGATGGATCTGCATTGTGAGCAACAGCAAGAGGTTATGGAGGAGAAGACAGAGGAATCCCTAACTTCCAATGAGATTAAGGAGGCGTGTAAAATGTGGAAAACTGTGCAAAATTTTAGATTATTGAGAAAATCTTTTAGATTATGAGAAAATCACCACCTGAATAAGGCAATAGCAGTGCGCACATATCAATCTATTTTGACAATACAATGTTCCATTGCCGTGAGATTCTCAAAAGCAGGCAAAAGCAGGTGTCATTAGACTGGTTCCCGGTAAAAGTTACCCAAAAAGAGAAAGAGGCTGGTGAACCAACAGACAGCAGTGATAAGTTAATAGTGATAGTGAAAGTCTTGGTTTAATTACAGTATTTTATTTATTTTATTTATTTAATTTTTACATTAAAAGTGCAGCTTTTTATTTTTATTTTAAAAGTGCTGGTTACTTTGTTTATTTTTTTCCTATATTTTGTACATATTGGATAATTTTATAATAAATATTTTTGCTTGTGGAATGAATTATCTGTGTTTGCATTATTTGCTATGAGAAAATCTGCTTTGGTTTAAGAATGTTTTGTATTACAAGCATGCTTCCAGAACGAATTATGCTCGTAAACCAAGGTTCGACTGTACTGTGATGAGAACAATAAAGATAATACAAAAACAAAACCATGTGCCTGTGTGAAAATAAGAAAAGATGCCCCCTTTTGCGGTGTCTCCATGACGCATGTTTGATTAAGCTACAGGAACTGATAATGAACTTCTTCTCTCTGCAAATACATTGTTCAACTCTGGAGCCTGAGCCCTAAATGCCAAACCTCTGCTTAAGGGTTTAGCAGGCGGTCGGCTCCAATCCTTCTGGTCTCCTACCAACAGAATCCATTCAAGACCAGTTCCCCAGATCTTGAAGCCAAACATCTCTCTCCACACTGGACTAGGAAAGAGTAAAAGACTTCAAGTCTGACTAATCTACCTGGGCTTCAGATAGGGCAAGTCAAAGTGCCAAGCTTAATTAAATACAATCCATTATTCATGTGTTTTCATGCTAATACAGAGTTCACTATATGTGTATGTGGAATAAGGAAGCCAATGTCCAAATATATAATATTCTGTTTTCTAAAATACAATACACAGTTCTCTAACAGTGATGATTTGAAGATTTTTTTTTTTACTTCTCTCCCCATCCTCCTCACTGTGTGGGGTGGGCGAGATAAACTCGGGTCCTCGTCCAGCCTTGGGGATAACCTCGTCCATAACTTCATTATGCGCTCGTGCCTTCAATGTTCCGCTAAGGAAGATACCTGTCCGAATATGAATCATTGAGGGCAGGGGGCGCTGTTCACAACAGCGGTGCCAATAATAGTGACCAGTGCTGATATATATATTTACAAAATATATATATATATATTATATATATATATATTATGATATATTATGGGATGCCGTTTAGGGAAATATTCATGAGAGAAAACTCTGATTGATTTGTCATTTTTTGCAACTCAGTCTGTACCAAAGTGCATTCATTTTCATACATACCTTTACAATTATTATTATTATTATTTAAATAATTAAAAAAAGACCCTGACTCTAATTTAACAAATTATCTGTTTTATTAGCACAAGAATTGTTTGTCATCATTTATTTTTACATGTAATTTAATATAATTATTAATCAATTAAACAAACAAATAAACAAATAATCCATACTGTAGCCTAACAGTGTAATATGTTTGATGTCCTGTGAGGAATTTCTCTGTAATCTTGTGTATTTTTCTGTAAACAACGGTTGGGTCTTCGTCATGCACTTTTTCAATGGTCCTTCACGGCGGTCTGTGGCCGATCTTCCGCGGTGAAATAGTGAATACATTTCTTCATCCGTAGTCTGATACTGAGTGCGGCTTGTGCCACCACTTTGGGCCGCACACGCTCTCACCCATGTGTTGACCATCTCTCCATTTCTCAGAATTGCAGTTTCTCGCCAACTCACTCATCCTTTCTAAAGATGGCGCTGTGTTTCGATGACGTCATGTTTCATTCAATATATACTGAGTTTTCATTCAATATATTCAGACTTTTCATTAAATATATCAGTTTTCAATCCATATATTCAGAATTCATTCAATATATATATATTTTTTCAATCAATATATTCGGAACCCATTCAATATTCTCACGTTTCATCCAATATATTCAGAGTTTTCATTAAGTTCTCTCATTAATATTATATATATATATATAGAGAGAGAGAGAGAGAGAGAGAGAGATTTGTTTAGACTTTTCAAAATACTTGTTTATTCTGTGTATATACACAGAATAAACAAGTATTTAGAAAAAAATATTTAGATGATATGAGCAGTGAAGCAGCCTGATAGAATCCAAGATGTAACTTGTGTTATTTTTACCACAGAAAAAAAGGAAGCCATCCACTTCCTGATCAACTTGTCGAACTTGACAGCTTGTCATTTTGTCAACAAAATGTCAAAAATGCTTCAATTACATGTTACAAGGTTAGGAGTGGCAATAATTGTGGAACAGGTGAGTCATGGATTTTTTTTTTTTTTTTAACTCACTTGGGTTAAAGGTTAAATTTTTCTAAAATTTTCAGTGTAAGATTAAACTTTTGCATTTATTAGAATGAATTTATTAAGAACACCTGTTAACTAAGGGTGCCAATAATAGTGACCAGTGCTGATCTTTAGAGAGAGAGAGAGAGAGAGAGATTTGTTTAGACTTTTCTAAATACTTGTTTATTCTGTAAATATTGAGAATAAACAGATTATTAAATATATTCATTTGTACACCTTGACTGAGGAGTGTGATTGCCAGTGAACAGCCGTAAAAGCCTGAAGAGGAGTACACACTGCAGAAGTTTCAGTTTCAATCCCTGCTAATGTTAATTCTGTACAGACTGTACTTATGTCTCTTTTGATACGTGCTGGAATCATTTCGCAGCTGACAGTCAGAGAGCTGATGGATTCTGGTAAACTCTGTAACGCAGAATGAGGGATTGTGTGATGGAAGCTTTTTCTCCCAGCATCTATGTACAGTACTCATGTTACGCTTCTGCCAGCGTTCTGAGATGATATGAGGAGAGAAGCAGCCTGATAGATTCAGAGATGTAACTCGTGTTATTTGATGTGTTGTGGTAGATCTGGAGTGTTTGACGCTGTGTGGACGCTTCACTAAACTGCTTAACAGAAGTTCAGGTGGGGGAGGTGAGAACATCAAACACTTCTGTGTTACAGTGTATCTATAGACATATAGGATTTTCAGTGGGGTAAAATTGGAGAAGTCCTGATTTAAATGTGACGGGATTAACATGTCAGTTTTAAACGGGTTTGTAAAGTGAAGTAAATCCTTCTTCTTACAAAGACATGAGCGTAAAGCTACAGGGTCTGTAATAAAGCTCTGGTGAAACAGACTCCAAATAGCCAAGAGGCCTCCACCCCTACACCAGTCCCAATCATGATCATATGAGTACACCACCTCTTCCTGAAAATATTCAAATAAAGACTTAAACATGACAGGTGGACAGATAGATGTGGGTTTTAAAACAGGTTTTTCCTGAATCATTAATGGCGGATTAGGTCTGGTAGACGCAATCGGACTTGAACAACTTATTTTATTTTTAAATTGTCTATAGTTTGTGATGAAGTTTTTCAGAATGGAGGGATTTTTACTGAGTCTGCTTTCCCCGTATAATAACAGGAGGAGACGTTGAATCATGTCTTTATTGAAGACTAAAAGCCATGTCTCATAGATTTCAGCCTCTTCCTGTAGTATTTTTTTAAGTTTGGATTTTTTATTACGTACTGGAACGCTAGCTCCATAAAATCCCCGTTTCTTAGTGTCTATCCAGGTTCCCCCTTTCGCCATCGGAAGCTTTTCTAAAAGAATCTCTTTTACCTTTTCAGGAGTTTGGTAAAAACACAGGTCTAAAGCCAACAGTGTGATGACAAACGACCTAAAATTTCTTATTGACTCACAAATCACTGTGACGAAAAAGTATGTCATAAACCAAGCTTCCTTATTGGGGGGAAAGTCTTTGTGTGTGTAAACGCCCTGTAAGGCGTCTCTGAAGTACTGAGCAAGATCAACATAGAGATTAATTCCTTCACATTCACTAATTCCTTCTCGAATGTCTTTATAACTATTCTTCTGATACTGTTCTTTGAGGACTGTTATGATTTCATCCACATGTTCATTTGTTCCAAGTCGTTTTCCCACAAGAAACACATAAAGCTTTTTCGGATACAGTTTATAAATCCAGTTATTGATCATGATGTATTTGGGATCTTTTTCACCAACACTTGCGTAGTGTACAATCATATTCAGGATATCATCACCACACCGAATAACATAACAGTCCTTTAAAACACCATTAATATCATCCTCAGACCTAAACAATTCATTTTTTACCCATTTGTACTCTTTACCAGCCCAAACTATCTCTAAATGATATATAATGTATTTACTGTTAGTTCTAACTGCGTGTTTAAGTCGATTCGATGCTTCATTTTTAAGTTTACTAAAAAACGCCCAGGCTAAAGCTTCAATGTCATCAGTGTAAACTTTCCTAAATTCTTTACACACAAATCTATCAGGCTGTTCTGGCAGAGCATTTATAAAATTAGGCTTATTATATTTAGTCCGATCCATAGCAATAAAATTTTTAATGCTGTTAGTAGACTTATCTGTATTAAAGTTATGTCTGGCGTCTGGTCGTCAGGTCTGTGCGGTGAGCTCAGCAGCAATCACACTGAGTCCTTCTGTTCCTGTCTGTTTCTTTTATACAGAAAAAAAGGCGTGTTCTTAAAAAAAAAAAAGTGTCAAGAATGAGAAAGTGAAAGTACACTGAAATAAAACTTTAAAGTGCTTTAATTATGGATGAAAACTATAAATAAATAACTACAACATAATTAAAATAATGTAAATAAAACAAAGGCTTTTTATTTGTTTGTTTCTTTAGTTGGCACTGAGAATTAACCTCTTGTATGTACCTTTAGGTGATCATGAAGTAGATTATTGTGATACTAGTTTGGGGTCACAAGGTGACATGTCACATTTAATATTTTTAATAAATCACTGAAGACACATTTTGAGATATAAAGAGTTGCACCTTGATTTCATAGGTTTCTGATGTCTATCACAGACAGCACTGGGGTTTTTGGGAGCTCGGACTGGACCGCCGGGCCTTTGGGATGGATGAGCCTCGGTACCCATTATATACTGATAATGTTCTTCACTTCACCTCTCAGTGGTCCTAATGCTGTGGCTCATCTGTGTACGCAAGCACACGTTATTAACGGCAAGGACTTTCCCTTTGTTTTGACGTTTTTGGGGTCAGGTACAGTCCTGAACTGTCAGATTATTTTATTACTCAAATGAAGGCAGTTCTACACAGAAATTCAATTCAATTCAATTCAATTTTATTTATTTAAAATTTATGTGTGTGAATCAGAATGATCAGATGGTCCCTGATGAACGAGCCGAGGGTGACGGTGCTGAGGGAAAAACTCCCTGAGATGGTGATAGGAAGAAACCTTGAGAGGAACCGGACTCAGCAGGGACCCCATCCTCATCTGGGTGATAACGGAGAGCAGCGATTGATCTGACCTCATACTGTGTGTTAGGAGGCTGGAAGTTCAGTATAACAGGAGACGTGTTAAAATTAAAATTAATTTAAATGGGGTCCAGTTTGTTCCTGGAGGCTCAGGTAGACTGTAGAAAACTCCAGTCGTGAGCTATCGAACGACTGAAGTCACAGGTCCCCAGAGAACAGTCTGTCTGTCGAGGACAGGACAGTCTTCGTGGGAACCATCCCCAGCCACCACACGAATCCGGGCAGACCACACGGGGCAACCAGAAGAAGGACTCCAGGACGGGTTAGACGGGTCCAGAGGGAAGAGGGGTCTGGATCACTGGCAGCTCAGGAGCGAACATGTATAGCTCGACAGAGAGACAGAGAGAGAGACAGAGAGAGGGACAGGAGAGAGGGAGAGAGAGAGCAGAAAAGGAGAGAACAGAAAATAAGGAGAGATGGCAGTTCGGTCTGGTCACAGTCAACATGTATAAGGTGAATGTATATTAGTGCAAAGTGCAAGCAGGGACTCCGGCAGGACTAACTATGACATCATCACTAAAAGGGAGGAGCCAGAAGGAAACACAGACATGAGGGGAACTGAGATGTAAAGCAACCAATCACCTCACCGTCAACAAACCTGAGTGAACAATGAGAGGGGGGAGGACAGCATCTAAACATACCAGTTCACCAGATACTCTACGTCCATGAGTCCCCCAGATCTGCTCCTTTACCTAAGGCTCATCTATTTACACACATGCTGCTGTAGTTTTAATAATACGTGGTACTGACAGGCCGCCTGCATCCTTTGATGGAAGTAGGCGTGGCGGATCGTAAGACACTAACAGTTCACTCAGATACTGTGGCGCGAGAACATTTAGTGCTTTAAACGTCAAAAGTAGTCTCTTAAAATCGATGTGAAATTTCACATTTCAGAAATGGAAACAACAGGAAGGCGGCAGTAACTCAGATGTGAGTAAACAGTGTTATATCTCATGGGTAAAGAGGTTTCACACTTTGTTTTGACACTAAAATGAACCCAAGTTTATAAAGAACAGAAACAGATGATGTTTTAAGGATTTCAGAGAAACAGCACTTTGTACAGACACGTGATGTATTCCTGATTGGCCACGCCCCCTAGAACAAGCACTGGTAATATAGCACAAGACCAGTTTACAGTAAACTGAGGTAACGATGTTGCGTGACACTGAAACGCGCCGAAACTTGTGTTGAGCAAAAGGGGGCGTTTCCAAAGAATCCTCGGTTTCGAGGCGCGCGACCGGGTTCCTGGACGTCACGTGACAACGACGCCTAAACCTTTATTGAGATCATTAGAACTCACCTTCACTTTACCAGAAAGCAGTTATTTTAGACAAATGGCTCCCTCTACTGGCAGAAACATGCACAAGGATAAAACCTGCCTTTGCCTGTTGCCCAGCGCCACAGGAGGATCATGGGAAATCTGTGAATGTAAGTGTTGGTTTAACAGTCCTGATAAAATGTGACTTCATGAGCATAATGACAGGACCTGTGCAGAACTGGAGCAAACACGGAAAGAGCAGATAAAAGGCAGCTGGGTTGTGACCTGAGGACTTGATCTTAAGAGATGAAACAAACTCAAGCTTAAACATTTCAACTTGATACTTCAGCAAATTTAGCACTAAAATACATCTGTAACTCACCGAGGTCTCCAAGTCTTATCAAAATCCTGAGAAAGATTCAAGATTCAAAGAACTTCATTAATCCCCAAGGGGAAATTGCTCATTCCCGGTTACAGTTGCTCACCCTTGCCATCAAGTAAAAAAATAAATAAATAAAAAAATCGATAAAATAAAGTGTTGTCAAACAGTAAGTACCATATTGGACACTACACTAATACAATATTACACAAATAGTACAGTATATATAAATAATCTTGTATATGTAATATTGTATGACAATTTATTGCAATATGATAGTATATGTAGAATATGATACCTGCATTCATTATGACAATTGTATCATTGTCCTATTCTGTTACTGTCACTGAATACCCACATAGTGTGTAGGTTACAGAGAAGAGTTTATATATGTATAATTTTATTGCCGTTGGGAGGAAAGATCTCCTGTGACTCTGTGATACACTCGATGGTGATCAGTCTCTGGCTGAAATTGCTCCCCTGGTCAGCACAAACACTGTATAGCGGGTGAGGATTGTTCAAAATGGATTGTACTTTGGCCAGAATTCTCCTCTTCACTACTATTAAGAAGTTGACTGATTACTGAATATGTCCCTCATTAAACACTGCAGACTTGATAGTCATTAATGAACAATCTCAGAGGAAAAAAAAACTTTTGAGAGCAGTGTGTGGATCAACAATCCAATACATTAGTTTTCTGAATAAATTCTCATATCAAGTAACATTTTTAAACAAATGTTGATTCCTGTAATTTGATCACTGAACAGTTGACAGGCTTGAGTTCATTCTGCACACTGCATGGTATCTGTACCGTCTTATCTGAAAACATTTAGATCCTGTACGTATCCAGAAGTTACACCAACACTACTCAGGACTTTATCCAGGTGAAGCAGGTTCTGTTCAGCTCAGCACTCTGAAGGTTCTGTAGTTCCGTCACTCCACACTGCATATGAACTCCAGCATCACAGCTCTAGAGACCATTATATTACACCAAAACCCATCTTTATTTGCAACACTACAAAAGGGAAATGATACAAAATGCAGCACATGTTGATTTTACACATTTTTATTAAATTTTTTAGCACAAGTGAAGCGTTTACTTCAGCTCCTTCACAGCCAGACCTGTAACAGAAAGAGCGAGATTAAGGCTACAATTCAAGAACACTCGGTTTGTGTCTGATGTGAAGTTTCTCATCAATATGAGAAACTAAGTGATCACAGCAAGAGTTTAAATCTGTTAAGGATCATTACTAACAGAAAAACAGAACCGTACATTGTATAGGAGGAGGAATGTCACTATAGTACACTACAGATTTAACTAATCTTGTGTTTCAAGTTTAAATGTTGGTGAACCGGTGGAACTGAAGTTTCTATAGAGAAGCAGAAATCCAGCACTTGGTTCGTCTCTTGTTCTAGCAAGCGTGTAAATGCACCAAGAGCACTGTTCAGGCCCAGGGTGTTTGGACAACTTGCAAAGGGATTGACTACATCTTCACTCAGACCTTGATACATACCCTATCCCACTGACACACCGAGAGAAGACCAGGGTCAGTTAAAGCCCAATGGAAACTCTGGACTAGCTGAAGGTGATGTGAACTGTAACAACCCAGCTGCAGGGTGTGAAGAGGATCAGCACATTTGTGACAATAGATGACACAATGAGCAACAAAGCAGATGCAACGTACTAGGTCTGAGGTCCAGGTGATTCACGACAAACGGCTATGTGCAACTATATTTATTTGCAGACTGATGGAGGTACATTCACAAGCCACTCGACATCAACATCCCAGCATTAGTGTGGATTTCTGAGACCTCCCTGATTACAAGTGGATTGCTTTCAAAAGCATGTTCCTGGCAGCCTAGCACACACCTCCTAGAGTTACATCAAACTTTTGCCAATCACACAAAAGTAATTGAGAGTATGAGTGAAGCTGATCCCATTACAGAAGCACAGACAGAACTACTCACAGCTAAACACATCACTTAATCAGTGTTAAATAGGGCAGTCAGTCATTGTGTGTACGGAGTGTAGTTGTACCCACTCAAATCTACATTCATGTGATTGGCTGAAATTGTAGAAAGACTCTGAGGGTGCAAGAAGTGCACCTGTAAATCTTATTACATCAGGAAAGTCTCAAATCCACACATGCAGGGATGCTCATGAAAGTCATGCGGTTTGTGAATACAACTTCAGGCTGCACATAAATGTAAAATACATAATTTGTGTTGACTAAAGAATAAATATATTAGGACAAACCCGACTCTGATCTAACCATCAACACCCAATGTGCATGGAAAAGCTTTTCCTTACATGTTCGTTTTTTTAATAAGCTCGTGTTCATCCTGCTCTACAGAAATAGGAGAGTTGCGTCAGGAAGAGCAGCCGTCGTAAACCCTGTGCCAAGCTTGTATGTGCGGACTAAGTGTTCGCTGTGGAGACCCCTTACTGGGAGCAGCCAAAAGACTAACAAAAATATTTCTTAATAGAACTCTGATTTTCACAGTGAAATGCTGCAGCGCTGCCCAGCACCTTGCTGCACGCTGACACACCGGGACTATGAGGGAATTTAAGCACAAAACTAGAATAATCAGTATTAAGTTAAATTTCAAACATCGGTGCAGAAGGTCATTTCTGCACCTCTACTGGGGGCGACCTGGCAAAAGCACTGACAAGGAGCTCATTCAGACATGTAGTGTGTGTGTGTTTACCAGGTGGCAGAGACTGTTTGAGCTTCTCAGCCTTCTCCTTGTCGGTGATGACGAGCGTGTACAGGTACCTGCTGCAGCGCACCTTAAACTTCACATTGTCCTTGTTCTTCTTGATCTTAACAGCTACACAAACACATACAATTAACTCATGCATTCCATCACACTCAAGTGATACACTTACCGTAGTACAATAATCATACAGCTATAGTTTATAGATTTATCTACAGCTGCACAATTAAATGTACAAATCAAATTTATGTTGCTCTTAAAATAATTTGGTAACGGGTAATTTCTGCAAATAATTTAATGATTACCAATTGTGACAAGCAAACTCTTAAAAATAAATTCCTTTTGTGCATCTACACATACATTTGAATACAAAATGGCATGTTTCAAAGTTCACTTCAGTTTATATCACAAAAATATAATCACCAGTTTAAGTGAATTTAGAAAATTGTAAATCTAAACTATGATAAACTCAGAAACGAGTACTACGCCAAATCAACACTCACCTCTAATTAAATGACATGACTAATATTAATACCTCTAATATTACAGAGACCAACGGACTATACTCACACTTAGCGTCCTTCCTCCTGGCCGTCAGCAGGAAATCTTTAATCTCTTCGATTTTGCGCGGCTGAAATACAACAGGGCAAATCATTAACCTCACCGTCTCAAGGTTTATTAATTTCCTCCAACAGCACATCCTCAGGAGTGTTGCTCCTCTCACCCCACAACTTGAACACACATTTATCCTTCAATATGTGACGTCACAGTTGACTCAGGTAGTCATTTACACATTTAATGACCACAAAGTCAAACACCTGCACTGTTAGAGAATTAATCAACGCCTTCTGACTAATCAGTGCAGGAACTGAATTTAAACTAACCAATGAGAAACAAGGTTAAGTCGCGATGTTACGACGGCCAATCAGAACAGAGAAACTAACAAAGTGCACGATTAGCTCTCAACTAGCATAAATATTTTTTACTCTCTAGTAGAGAAAATAGGAATTTGTTAAATAAAAACAAGCAAATGTTTTACTAAACATTAAACTGTTAACTGAAGTGAGTGTTTTTAGTGTTTAGGCTAACACACATGACTAGCATGTCGCTAAAATACACGGATAAACATGTAAACTAAACAGACGAAAATCGGTTAAATCGCTTTACTGCGCAAACATTAAATTATATTATGAGATAAAGGCTGAAGCCTCACAAACGCGGTTCCTCACCATTCTCCCGGCGGGTCCTGTAACACACACACAAAACTCATTAATACCGCAATATAACTCACAACATTTAAAAAATAATCACTTCAATCAATACTTAAACATTTAATAATGTTCCGAATTCAGTTTAATTATAAACACGCCGAAGGATTATTTCAAATCTTTACAGATAATCTCTCAGACATTTTCATCGCTTATACTCACACAGCCTGCGAAGGAAGGAAAAGGGGCGGGACTTCCGCTTCCGCGGTACTTATAGCTTCGCTACGGCGGCGCACGAGTAACACTGTAATACGTAACCGCCAAAAGTGAGCGACATCTCGCGGCGAAGTCAGAGAACTACACCTGGTGATCCGAGTCATTTAGTTCGGTACAGGAAGATTCTTTAATTCACTGATTCGTTTGCTTAAAATATATATTGTTTTACATATATTTCATGTGTTGATCAGTTTAACATTATGAAAAAACATATGCTTTTTAAAAAATAATTAATTGTAAGTATTTAAACAGATTGATTTCCTATTCATAAATGATACATCAGTAATGTTTTTCACAAAGTTTCCCAGGAATTTGTGGCGTCGAATTAAATGATGATTAAAAACATTTTATGTTTGTTGAACAGAATAAAGATTTCTGAGACTTTGGTATTGAGACAAAACATATTTTATGATTTAGATTTGGACTCTTTTGCAGAGTCGTGTCCCAAGAGTACGAGTCACTTATACAGATTCATTCATTTTATTATTTATTTACAGCAAATATACTTTAATAAATATACACATCATTTACACACATGAACTGGAAACTTTAAGCTAAGGATGCTCAACATTAAAACATTAGAGTGAGAGACGTTTTTTGGCGAGGTGGAGCGATGAGATTACACGCTTCCATATGGAAAACTAATCCTGTCTAAATAGGACTCTATCCTCTATCTTCCTCTATCTTTAGCCTGCGTTACAGATTTGAGGTGCTGTCGGCCTGCAGGTTGGGAGAACACTAGAGGGCGCTGTGTATCCACATGACCTGCATCATGGACTGGATCTTTAGGAGCACACCCGCACACTCAGAGCATTACGCGTGTGATGTGTGGTGATGGAGCTGAGAGATGATGATCCTGGGCCGAGGTTACTGCAGTAGGAAATGTTTCTCAGGTCGGATAACGAGCTGCAGAAGGAGCGCAGATCTGCATTAATAAGGCTCTTCATGATGGAATGAGGCTACGGCGAGTGTCTCAAACCACACAAAGACTCACTTCTAGTAAAATATGCGCATTTCATCAGAATCAGGTCTCAGGTCTGCAGACTCGCCGTCTTCAGCTTCGATTACATCCAGAATTAAAACAAGCAGTTTGGCCTGATTAATAATCTGTGTGTGTGTGTGTGTGTGTGTGTTTGATTATTGTAATTAATCAAAGCTGACTAATCCATCATACATTATAACTGAGTTAAATAGAAATTAGTATTTAAATGAATTCTGTCTTTTAATCTGTTTTTCCCTTGTAACGGGCCGCTCCTGACGCTGGTCCTGAAACATTAACAATGTCGCTTCACCTCGACCGCCTGCACTCCGGACCTCATCATTCCTTACGCACAATAACCTTCTGGACACCTTCAGCACAGTTTGCAGATCCAGGATCCAGTTTTGGATTCAGGTTAAAGACATGTACAGGACATACAGGCACACTAGATAAAATAAATGTATAAAGTCAATGATTGTAAAGTTTCTGTGTTTAATCTGTGTAATCTCACATTGGAAATAAACATGAGGAAAATTGCACATATTCCAACTTATTAGGAGTCAGAAGGCAGATGATAGTCGTGATACAGCGCCCCCTGGAGCTGACAGGGGTTAGGGCCGTGCGCGAGGGCCCACAATGCCACTTTAGTGGAGCCGGGGCTTAAACCACAAACCTTCTCATGAGTAACCCCGAGCCTTAACACTCTCAGCTACAACTGCCCCAGAAACTATAAAACATATACAAGAAGATCGTGAAGGACCTCAGCCACCCCAACTATAGACTCTCTATACTGTGTATATATATATATATATATAATTTCTTTATACAGTATAATGTTGTTGGTCATTCAGCTGCTCCTGTTGAGGAGTCACCACACAACCTGGCACAGGATTTATGCCGGATGCCCTTCCCGGGCCTGGGGTTTGGGTATTGCGTGGGACACTGAAACCGGACCTGGCAGGTGAGAGACACAGGTGAGGGTCTATCATTTTGGTTTGCAGTAAAGAATAGAGACAGAATATCAATCAAAAATCAAGAAAAAACACATTCTATAAATGTCATAAACTGAGTTGCTCAGTGAGTAAAATAAGTATTTGATCCTCAATAACCAACAATAATTCTGGCTCACACAGACTGGTCATGTGCTCATGTGCTCCACAGATTCATTTAAGAAGGTTCTCCTACAACTACTCATTACGTGTATAAAAGACACTTGTCCACAGAATCTCTGTCTTCAGTTCAAACCTGCCCATCACGGGCGAGACCACAGAGCTGTCAGAGGACGGCAGGGACGAGACTGTAGACCCGCACAACTGCTGGAGCGACTATTATTTATTATTTAACCCGACCATTTGTTACTCTGAACGGTATCGTTAATGTAAATAATGTAAATGCTTTTCCAGAAATGTCTTGAGTTTTCAGAGGATGGTTTTTAAAAGGACCAAAACAAATAAAGGACACTTCAAGATCTGGTTTTGGTTCCCTAAAGTACCTTTGATAGCGTTACTCTAATAAACATCATAAAAAATGTAAAATAGTCTTTCTACACCAGAAGAGTGACATGATGATCACAGTGAGGTTTATTTTTATTTCTGTGAGACCAACAACAAAAATCAAGATTTAGGAAATACAAAAGATTTAAGATCTAAAGAACCGTATAGAATCTTTTATATCATTAGTCACAGCACCTTCCACATATACACACATTTATGAGCCGTACATACACAGTGGAGTCCCAGTGTAGATTATTAGATGATTAGTAGATGATTAGTAGATGATTAGTAGATGATTATTAGATGATTAGTAGATGATTAGTAGATGATTAGTAGATGATTAGTAGATGATTAGTAGATGATTATTAGATGATTATTAGATGATTAGTAGATGATTATTAGATGATTAGTAGATGATTAGTAGATGATTATTAGATGATTAGTAGATGATTATTAGATGATTATGCGTGTAAAGAAGTTTCCCTGCTGCAGGGTGTGAAACCCAAACTGTACTATAATCACACTGTACATATAAAACATTTTATTTACCTTTCAGTCTCTCAGTGTGACAGGATTGTGTGTGTGTGCGTGTGTGTGTGTGTGTGTGTGTGTGTGTAAACATTAACATGAAATCGATTCTGATTCTGTGCACACGTCCTCGTCAAAACACTGTGAAACCTGACAATGGTGTTTTTTTTTCCTTTCCCATGTTATACTTTTGCAGGATTTCCCCTCAGGCATGTACACACACACACACACACACACACAC